>JAYMFT010375309.1:0-21136 GCA_038088735.1 Panulirus argus
CAGTTCTCTTCTTTGTGGGGTCGTTTCTGTGGACTGCCCTTTACCGAGTGTTATCAGGGCCACCATCCACCGCCTGCTGAGGATCTTAAAGTCCCGACTGCCTCGTTAAGCGCTCATTTCCCCAGTTATCACTACTACTATTCCTGATTATTTTGTTCAATACAACTGGTGATAATGCAAGAGGTGGTGCATTGCCCGATGCCATCTCAGGAGCAAGGACAGCCTACCAAATATAGGACAAGAGGGTTACAAGTATTCATATTCCCTATGGTCTACCTCCTTGTGACCCCGTAAGACCATTTCAATATTGGGCACACAGACACTACAGCCTGACCTGCTTCTCATATCGTCATGACCAACTTCTCAAACCGTCTAAACAAACTTCTAAGACAGTCACGACCAACTTTTCAAACCGTCTCAACAAACTTCTAAGACAGTCATGTCCAACTTCTCAAACGGTCACATACTGAACACAGTCCTTCACTCCCTTCAGTGTCTACTGCTACTTCCCCAGTCTTGTGTAGAGGAAGGATTGTCCTTTATCTATGACTGGATCTCATCTATCACAGAGTTAAAAATCTCGAGTCACTCTTTGATTTCGTTTTCTTTTTCATTTCCAAGAATCTCAAGTACCAGTTGCTGGTAGGGTGGTAAGACCTGTCAGTGACTGTTGTGTTCCCGGACGTACACACTTCAGGCGAAACTCAAGCTGATTTACAAGCAGTCGGCCGGCTACACCTCTCACAGCTGTGGTGCTTTACCCCAGCTGAAGTTGGTGCCCATTACCTCCCTATCAAAGGAAGGATGTGCAGCAGGGTGATAAACGCCAAGGACCGAACCATAGCCAATGAACTGGTTAGTAATCAGGAATGCGAGGTGCCTGCTTTCGCCTGCATATTCCATGCATTTCGTTGTGATGGCAAAAGCCAACCGCTTCCCATATGTCAAGGGCCGACCAGAATTCGTTGGTAAGACGTCTCTGTTTACCATGTCTGGTCCTCTGAAACATGCGTTCAGTATTCTGTTTCAAAGAGATGTTGCCTCTTGTTGCCCTGTCCTGTGTGTGTATGTTGCTAGGATGTAAAGGCTGCCAGCCGCTAAATGGTTATATAGATCAAGACACACAAGGCAAACAATGGCTATGTTACAGGCATGAGCTAATTCCCTGACTATCTCCTTTATGAGTTACCAGTTTTATGATGATCGTAGTTACCATCACATGTGCATGCTGCATGACTGTTGTTCATTGATCACAACTGCTGGAGTCAGTACCTTAGTCACAACAGCTGGACACGAGACAAGCGTGAACCATATCCCAGAGTTGTTTTTGAAGCTAAATACTTGTCTCTCTAATGCGATACACCGGGCAAGATGAAATACATCAAGTGATAAGTTTCTAAAGACACATTAGGTAACATAATAGGTCGCACGATATACGCCAGGAGATGAGTTCCATTATATTTTCCTCAAAAGGAATCATTACCAGCAACAGCTGTATTGCCATTACCACTGTTACCGGTTACCACTATTGTTAACACCATCATTCCCAGCTCTCTTGCCTCCAACATCACCATAATTATAACAACCTTAACTACCACAACTATCGCCACCAGAATTCCCTCTTCTAAGCGGGGTTCTCCATGGCAGCGTCCTGTCACCAGCGTTAATCGTTCACTACACAGCAGGCGTTTCCCGCCAGCAGGGAACATGAACATGGACATATTCCAGGCAGACGACGCCACACTTTCAGTGAACATACCAACCTTGTACAAACGGAGGCGTCCAGATTCAACAGCTACGAAAGATTCTGGAAAATTAAAACAGACATGAGCCAGTTTATATTGTGACTGTGGCACTGGGAGGAGTGACACATGGCTGATTAATGATTAAGGGAAGACGGACAGAACACCAGACAACATTGCTGCTGGAGGTCGTCACAAAACGGAAAGTTCAGATGGCGTTGGATTCGTCTTCCTTCCAGGACCCACGTCAACACAACCCACACTCCAAACTACCCACTCTCCACACTATCCACGCTCCACCATCCACGCTCCACATCACCCACACAACAGACACACTTAATTAATGAACAGTTCAAAAGAACATAGCAGCTCCACATGCCCGTCCAATCCTTGCATTTTTTCCCCCCAACACAACACTGCATAAAAACCGGTCATCCACGCCACAATAGGATAATGGACAATTTTTATCCCATATAAACCCCCCCCTCCCTCCCCCCCAAGAGACAAAAGGCGGTAAAACAACCCGTATGACGGGGTGTCACAGGGGGGGGGGTGAAATAACCTGGTGGGGGGTGGGGTGGGGCAGATGGGGGGTATATATTTCTGTGTCACAAGGGCCGCCTCGCCGACGGGTCTTGCGGGAAGGGAGCGTTTAGAGCAATGCGAGGTCAGAGGTCAAGGGGGTAAGGGTCAACCCGGGTCGCAGGTCAGTCTCTAGCCGCCACGTGTAATGCACCGAAACCACAGCTCTTTATCCTCATCCAGGCCTCCCCCCCCCCATCCACCCCCCCACGGACCTTTATACATATGGGGGTTGGGGGGTTACCTTTGCAAAGTGAGGTTTGGTTCGGAAAGGTCAGGGAGACGAACCCCGTTTCAGAAGGAGAGAGAGAGAAAGATAGAGATAGAGAGGCCTCATAATATCAGGAAAGGTCAGGTCACGAGATCTAAGGTCGGATGGGGAGCTTGGTGGTTTACGGGGAGGAGGAAGAAGAAGCTGCTGGGGGGGGGGGGGTGATGGGGTGGTAGTAGTAGTAATAGTGGGGGGTCCCCATCAGTTGGGGGCGATAGTGCATCATACATTTCATACATTTCGACTGTGTGTGTGTGTGTGTGTGTGTGGACTGTGTCCGAGAGATCGACCACACCCACAAGCAACTCGCTCACTTTCTCCGTGGGACCAGAGCTTAAACACAGACCCGTACCTCAGGATGCCGTTGTGGGGCATACATACACTAACACCCCACTCTCCCTCCCTCCCATCCTCTCTCTCTCTCTCTCTCTCTCTCTCTCCGAGGGCACCGTCGAGAAGGTTCTGACGTCACCGTCCTGTTTGGTGAAGGGGTCGTCACTGATAGTGACTTTACTTTACCTCCAAAACGAACTTAACTGAAATCAATTCCTCTTTCTACAGACGACTGGATCTCTTTTTTTTTTCTACATCTTTTTGAAAAAAAATAATTCCTTCAAAAATCTAAGTTTTGATATTCTTTTCACTAGTTTTTACTGCCCTCAAGCTTCCTGCCCTTCTTTCAAAAGTTCTCTTCCTGGCGTAAGAAAATATCTGATCTGTCCCCTTTACGGAAAAATTCCCCTCTCGTCTTCGGGGAAATTCCTGGAACCACTTCAGAAAACTCCCTTCGCGTTCTCGTGTGGTGAATTCGGCAACTCCTTCGAGAAAAAGAATAATAATTCCCTCCTCCCTTCCGGTAATTCCCTAAAATCACTTTCGTGTGGAGGAAACGCCTCCTCTCGTGCCTTCTGCAGGTCATTCCTACTAAACTCCTTCAGGGTAAAAAAAAAAAAATTTCCCCTGTGCCAACAGGTAAATTCCTCACACTTCAGAAAATTCCCCCACCACGTGCTGGCGGCAAATTCCTGCATCCTTACAGGAAAATTCCCCCACTGCCCCTTCGTAGATAATCCCCTGGCTAGCCTGCCTGCCCCCCTCCTATTCCCTTTCCGTAACTCTCGCATCTGGCTTCGACTCCCACCAGATCAAGTCGTTATTACAGTATCGTCCGGACACACTCAGATGAACTAAAAAAAAAAAAAAAGAAAAAATTCCCTGTATCCTCTCAATAATAAAAGAAAATGGGAAATCATACAAGGTTTTCGCTGCCGCTGTACGCTACCAAGATATGTATAAATGTATAACGCACTGTCCGTCCGTGCGTAAAAACGCACTTTTCACCAACTGGGGCGGGGAGGTACAGCAAGATATTTTACTGGAAGGGAATTAAGCTAGCCTTATTTTTCCCGCCAAAGAAAACGCTTCCAGATTATTAAATGAATTATCAAAAACGCACTACGGAAAAATTCTTTGGAATTTTTCTACCCCTCCATTATCTACTCGCTAATATAAATAAATGATCCCCCCCGAACTAACTGGAAATGATTACATACACATTGCACCACCGTTTATCCGGCCCCGGACGGCCAGATCGGGAGAGACGAGTTACGTATCCGGATATTAAGAAGGAGGTCAGGAGGCACTCGGACGGAATTTGTCTATACGGGGGTATTTTGCACATAGTACGGCGAACGACGGAAGGTGACGCGCAGGCGCGATCGGATATACCGACGACGGCGAACGCCGCTGTCCCCTGGCGACAGCCTCGCGAACTACGGTGTTCGGACGGACGGGCGGATAAGCGACTCTGTCTTGGCTCTCGGCTGGGAAACACAGGATGACTACGGGACCTGCAGATTCCAACCAAGGGTCGGATGAAGGGCTGTTTACTATCTGTCTATCTATCAATCTATCTACTTATCTATCCATCTATAAAGAAGGCGGTATTCCTCTACTGTGTAGAGCGATGAGAGATCAAATCTGCAGAACCTGCGCTTTGCGGCAACTAACAGTTAGTTTGTATCAAGAGAATGTATTCAGATGACACGTTTCCCGCCAGAATGGGCTCCGAACGCACGTTTCCCGCCAACACGGATTAAAATCTCCACCCAGACAATACCAGTGGGGGATAGTTTTTCCCAGTGCACGATTTCAGTTCCATATAGAACCCCCGTAAAGGAAAAAAAAAAAAGGTCCCCCCCCCCGCGTTATTCTAAATCTGCTCCCCGGACACATAAAAGCGGTAGAAATAGATACTGACGGGTCATCTAAAGATTGTAGCGGGCACAGAGTTCACATGACACGGATCCAGATGAATGTAACCACGCGATGGGATTGTCAGTGGTGGCAGGTTGGGTGATCAGAGTCTATTTTAAGGCAAATCTATTTCTAAAGACAAGCACATCGTGATTAAGTCGTGCAGAGAGTGCATTCACCACGAGCCGTCCCGCCCAGTGGACGTGGCCGGCTCCCTGGGCGCTACGGAGGAGCTCCGTAGAAGACAGGAAAGGGCTCTCGGGGAAGGAAAGCAATGCAGTACATATACAGTACACATGCACAAGATTAAGAGACGAGGCAACACCAGTGCAAAACTCTCTCTCTCTCTCCCCCCGCAAAACTCACATATCAGTAATCACAAAAGAACAGTCAGTTAACACACACACACACACGAAAGCACGTGCGTAATTACCGATTGAAGTAATTACGAACCGGTAATCACACACGAGTTGCCGCAGGGCAGCTGACTAGATCTCTGAAGCAGCGAGTGTAAACAGTGTGTGTGTGTGTGTGTGTGTGTGTGTGTGTGTTGGAGGCTGACAGGCCTGGGCGCCACCTGTAGCTCCGTCAGTGGCTCCAAACTCTCGTCCGGGGGTACGGACAGCATCGCGAGACAAATGCAAACCCACAAACACATTCAACAAAAAACACTATTTCGACGAGGCGCTGGGCAAAGACACACGACCCAATCGCGACCATCTGGGTTGAAATGAAAAAAAAAACAAAAATGAAAAGACAAACACTTATGTAAGGAATCGAGTTCTTCGGGTAGCGTGTGTCTTTTTCCTATGGCCGGATTGTTAAAATGTGGGAAGGAGAGAAGAAAAGAGGTGGGCGATAGGACAGGAGCCTGACAGCCACTGAAGGCACTGTCTAAACGACAAATACCATACGCAATATCTCGATGACAATATCACCAACTATACGCATTCTCAATGCTAATCGCCAAAGACACTCTTTAAATCACGGTTACCAGAAGGCCCTCTCTCTCGACAGGACGATTACCAGAAGCACTCCGGTCTTCGAGTGGCTAGAGTGGCGCTCCCAAAGAGTGAGAGTTCACCAACTACCAGTTGACGCTCGTGGTAACCACCACCACCATCATCAGAGAAGCCGTCTTAACTGCGCAGGGCACCTCAGGCTCAATTTAACAAGGCCACTCCCGAGGGAGCTCTTGCGCCAACTACCAGAGACAACAACTTTTCACGACCGGCCAACAGGCCACTCTTACTGACCACTGCACGAAA
The DNA here is from genome assembly GCA_038088735.1 of Panulirus argus. NCBI lineage: Eukaryota > Metazoa > Arthropoda > Malacostraca > Decapoda > Palinuridae > Panulirus > Panulirus argus. Next base: position 6,120 of record JAYMFT010375309.1, read on the forward strand.
AGGCTGGCAAACAACCCCCTCCCCTCCCCCTCCCCCCCCCCCGGATAACTACAAGCAGGCTCGGACCAGAGACAGACAGACACACACACACACACACACACACACACACATACACACTCTCTCTCTCTCGAGCAGCAAGCAAGCAAGCAAGAGGCGGCACTTTGAAGGACGGTGCGAGAGGTCTTTCTTTACGACGGCTCGGGGGGGGTGGACGTCTCGTCCAAAGGCAATCTTTGCGACGAGACACTCGTATGATGATGATGACGACGAGGACGAGACACGCTCACTCTGAACATCCGTGGAACTCGCAAAGATTCCGTCGGAGAGAAAAGTAGAGAAGAAAAAAAAAAGGAAAATGCCCAAAGTGTGTTTTACTCCCGACGACGACAAAAGGGGGGGGGAGGGGGGGAGGAGGGGGGGGGGAGCGCTCTCTTTCCAATACCAAACAAAAGATCTCGTACAAGCAGAGAGACGCGCGGCTCTTAATGACAATCCAAAGTGGGGGGGGGGGCCGTTTTAAGGAAAATTAAGAGGCATTCTTCCGACGACCCCTCCCCCTCCCCCCCGTAACCCGCCGCCCAACCCACCCCACCTAAAGGGAAGGGCTGCTCTTTCATATATTCTTGCCGGCGTTATCCAAGTACGATATTAATGCGCAATCCCGTCTATCCTCACGGGGACGAGGAGGAGGAGGAGGAGGAAGGGAGTTAAAAAAAGAAAAAAAAAAACATGACGGGTCCGACGCCGGAAATATACCGTGGAAAAATGTCGGTAATTACTTGCTCCATCGCTGCATTCCTTTGTACATTGATTTCTCGGCAGTCGGTCTTATCCTCTCCCCCACCCCCTCCAGATGGTCGGGTTGCCAGAGCTACTGTGGCACAGTCGTCTGTGTCCTTCTTCCACCGCGTCTCTGCTATGAGTTAACCACAGTCCGTCTGTCCTGTCTCTTTGAGTCTGCCACAGTGTCTCACTCAACCACAATCTTCCATCCTGGCTCTCTACGAGTCTGCCACAGTGACTCGACCACAGTCGTGCGTCCTTTCACCACATCTCTAACAGCGTTATTCTACCACAGTCCTTTATCCTTTCACTATGCCCCTGCCACAGTCACTCCACCACATACTGTCAGTCCTTCCGCTACGGGTGTCAGAGGTCCTTCCGCTACGGGTGTGTCAGAAGTCCTCCTCAAAGCCGATCAGTGATCCTCACACCGCGTCTCTGCCACAGACAGCTGTTGACGACTTTTGTCGATAGATATCAATTTCCTCTCCTCTTTTTAATCCCGACGACTGACAAAAGAGAGTTACTATAGAAAAATCAGCAGGTTTGATACGATCACCAACAAATTAGAAGAACGGCGAGAGAAAATGCCGTTCAACGAGCGTTCTTTAATCGCCCCCCCCCCATGTTCAATCGTTGTTCATCATCGTATCAAAACACTTATTTTTTTTTTTTCTGTCATCGCTTCTCTGTCCAGATTATGATATTTAAGAACATTAAGCCCCCCTCCCTCCCCTCCCACCCCTTATTCTGTTCTATTCGCTCGGGTGAACAAGAGAGAGAGAGAGAGAGGCCCAAACGTCCTATACATTATTCAGGAAACAATTACATGAACTGGAAAAAAACGATTTTCAGTCTCTTTTTTCCCTCTCTCTCTCTCTCGTTCTTTCTTCCTGTTGGGGCTGGACTTGCTGCAGTCGGGGTTTACGCTGTCAAATGTCGATCCCCCCCTCCCCCCTCCCCCTCCCGAACCTCCTCCTCCCCCTCCCCCTCCACCACCCACCCCCCTACACAGACACACACACACACACAACCACAATCCCACCCCACCCCTTACATAATCACTGAGGGAGCCGAAGCTAACCTCGGATATACGCGTTTTCTCCTAGGCGTCAGGACGTGTTTATAACAACAGGATTTCTAGAGAAGTGGTTGCGGGGAGGAGGGAGGGGGGGGGGGAAGGGGGAGGGAGGGAGGGAGGGAGGGGTTTATCGCAAGTACGAAAGGTGTTTTAAGGGAAAACCTGAACTTCTTCAGAGCGATGAACGGCTAGAGAGAGCGTTGTTGTGAGTGGGAGCGGGGCAGTCGTGTGAAGGTCAAGTTGTGAGTGCGTGATGGTCAAGGTCTTGGAGTGTGTGTGTGTGTGTGTTACAATCCAGACACAGCCTTAGCCAATCAACAACAGCGTTTAAGTCCACAGATCTTTAAGTCTCTTCATAAAAAAAAAAGAAAGAAAGAAAGCGAGACAGAAAATGCTTTAAAACAAAATCCCAGAGAGGCGTCTTTCAAACAAAAGTCGCCAACAACAACAGCGATATATATATATATATAGAGAGAGAGAGAGAAAATATCCACATTATCATCGTCATTGAAGAGAGAGAGAGAGAGAGAGAGAGAGAGAGAGAGAGAGAGAGAGAGAGAGAGAGAGAGAGAGAGAGAATTAAGCCAATTTCTTTACACTTTTTTTTCTTTCTTCTGGGGGTGGCGGTGGGAAGAAGTTAGTACAAGCGTTCTGCCACCGGGCAGACCACACCGGCGCCTTAACTACCCTCATGATCAGGGTGACTGGCGTGTTCTGGCGCGAAATTCGCCGGATTATCGCCAGATCAAGTGCGGCGGAATACGCCGAGTCAGCGCGCTGCGGCAAGGCGCCCGGGGGGGGACCAGAGGTGTGGCAGACCCCCTTTTTCCAGGGCTGCCCAAGCGCTACCGGCTCGTGTAAGCGGGACGACGCGGCTCCCGAGCACGACGAGACGACCCTCGAGACACGACGGGACGACCCTTTGGATGTGATGACTTATGACCTCACCACTTCTCAAGGGTCTGGAGTACGTAATAGTCATCAGCTAGGCCGTCATCATCTCCCTTGCGTTTTAAACGCAATTAAAATCATACCTATAAGTAACCTCCCCCCCCCAAACTCTCCTACCCCAGGGCAGTGTGCTCACCCACGCCCCCGAAGGAAGGAAAACGATATGCGTTTGACAACTGAACGAGGGAACTTTGCGTCTGGACACTGTAAACTACTCTTTTTTTTTTTTGCGAGGTTCACGCACGACACGAAACCTTTGTAAACTTAAGACGTGCCCGAGAGGCGTTAATCAAGTTTACCGGTTTACCGAGTCTAGTGTCTACCGCAATGCGTTAAATCTATCACATGTTTAAGAGGAAAGGAGGAAGGTCCTAACATGTTAATAACGAGAGAGAAGGAACGCCCGAGACGTCAGCGAAGTGTAAGTCTTTTACTTAAAGCTCCTTCGACACCAAAAGAGGCCAGCTTTAAGTCGTCTCGCGACCTCTGTAAACTACACCGCCGGTGGGCGTCACCCTCTTCACAGAAAACTGAGTCTATCTGTAAACCACACTTCTAGTGCATGTAAACCTTTCCAAAAAAAATTTAACCTTTCTGTAAACTACACTACCAGGGACGTAAACCTCTCCAGAAAGAATTGAACCTGTCTGTATACTACACCACCAGCAGATGTAAACCTCTTAGGGCTCTTATACACGATGCGTGGGCAAGTATGGTTTTGGCGAACGCTTCGTATCAGTGTCGAGGTGTGGTATCCAAGCATCGCGCTCACGTCTCTTGCGCCGAGGACGTGTTTAAACATGGAACCTGCTCACCAAATCCGGTCAGCGGAAGAGAGACACCATAGTTTTGGCACATATACCTCGTCTGTACCACCAGCTCCTGACTTTTTTGATGCATTAATAAAGTTTCAATTCTTCCCTGTACTGACTGCGTAGCGTGTTTATTTTCTTCTTTATAATATTTCTGGTGAGCACAGTGGATTAACATTTTTTACATAAATCAAGAAGTTCCGCATACGCTTTGCACTTTTCATTTCGATCTTTATAAATATGTCACTTTTTACCTGGTATAGACAAGGCCGGTCCCTATACTGTTCAATCATCTGTCCACCCAAAATGCCTGGCTGATGTTGCAGACACCGGTAAAAGCGTCCATTGCTGCTGTTGCGTACGGAGCCCGAATGGATTGGCAGGTGCCCACGTAGGTGAGCACGCAAATATTCAGCTCACTCGCTCTAGCTGCCCAGGAAGTGTAGGTGGTTGAGAAGCGTTTCTGTCTACGCGAGCAGTTTCCGAGCACAGCTTCGGTACGAATGTTTGGAAACCATACTTGGCCAAGTGTCGCGTATACAAGAGCCCTTAGAAAGACTTGAGTGTGTTCTGTAAACCAAAAATGTAAACTTCTCAGAAAAACTCAAGCACCTCGTCACCTCCGAAACACAGTCTTCGAAGCGTCAGAGAGAACGTCTCAAAGTCTCTTCAGTTCCGATTGTAATTTCATGGTAGCTGCGGAGAGACAGCAGGGTCTCCACCGCACCTCCTCAATCCGACGTCAGAAGGTCTCTTAAGACTCGACGAGACATCAGAGTCTCTAGAAGACTCGACGAGACATCAGAGTCTCTAGAAGACTCGACGAGACATCAGAGTCTCTAGAAGACTCGACGAGATATCAAAGAGTCTCTAAAAGGCTCAACGAGACATCAAGGAGTCTCTGAAAAGAATCGAAGAGATATCAGGGAGTCTCCAAAAAGATTCAGTGAGACATCAAGGAATCTCCAAAAAGGCTTGACGAGACATCGAACCGAAATCCAATAAATATGACGAAATGCCGATGGTTTCCGCTACCACTAACCAGGCAATTAAGCTGTTCAAATTGTTGGAGAGGAAGCAACCCCCTTCATGTTTCACTATCTTTGAAGCCTCAGTAGATATGTAAATGAGTCTGCCGAAGCCTTAACTTAAAGTGTAAGTTAACGACGCGAAGCTGTGGAAGTCTCACCTTAAAGTGCGTAAACGACACGAAGCTGTGGAAGCCTTAACTTAAAAGTGCGTTACAGGAATCTGTGGACGCAACGAGTGTGTTACCGAAGCTGTGGAAGCATAAGCTTGAATGCGTTGATGAAGCTGCGGAAGGCGTTTAAAGTGCGTCGCCGAAGAGTGGGAATGTTGAAGCCTCCCGACCGGAAATGGAGAAACTCGAGGGCGTGACGGCTTGACGCACTCGTCAGAGCTGCTTTGAAGAGTGTTAAAAAAAAAAAAAGAAAAACAGTGTGGTAAGGTAAGAATGACGATGAGGACATATATGACAGTCGGCGGAGCCTTGGGTCAAATCCTGTACCAGACACGTGCGTTTTCCTCGTGTTTTGTGTACGGGTGACGAGGCTCCACCAGAGTTCCCTTGGCCTTATCGAACGCTGCCGACGGAGGAGGAGGAGGAGGAGGGAGGATCATCTCGCCGGTGTGTCTGAACCCGGACGCGCGAGGGAGACCGAGATAATAATAAGACGGTACAAGAGACAAGAGGCGGTCTAGGGTCCTTCTTCTTAAAATACGGTAAAAACCAAATCCCTTGAAGAGACGGTGGGAGAAGGCGAATTTCTTTTTTAAAGTCTCGTGGTTCTCAGGTCTCTTTATCAACAGCTCTATGAAAAACAGTGGCGTATTTCGGAGAGTCTGTGGTCCGTCCTGATCTTGGACGTGACCTGTGCCTTTAAGGGCCCGTCTGTAGAAGGCAGTCGTGTCACCGGCGTGGCCCCAGAATAAGTCCAGTGGGAGAAGACGCCTCAGTCCCGAAGATTTACTAAGATGTCTCTCTCTCTCTCTCTCTCTCTCTCTCTCTCTCTCTCTCTCTCTCTCTCTCTCTCTCTCTCTTGCTCACTGACCCTCCAGGAATCAATGGCTGGCGCTGCGGTGTGTGTGTGTGTGTGTGTGTATGTTGAGGTGGAACCCCACATGGGGGTGGCACCACCACCACCACCACCAGAAAGACGACATTTGCTCGTATAACCAAGGCTTCAACAGAGACACCACACCTCCCCCCAACTACCAGCGCAACACAACGCAACACAACATGTGTTCGTCACCATCTCTATGGTCGAACAGTCTTCTTTCGTAGTAAACACTGGCGCCTTTTTCCCCAGCCACGCATCCACCACACTTGACCCCCCGTCCGCGCCGCGGCTGACCATCCGCACCAGAAACAACAGACCAGATCGCGATGGGTTTACACGTCACAAACACACACACACTACCTCGCATATCATAACACCGGCAACACACACACTCACACACACACCCCCACACACACACACACACACACACATCGTCCAGGGAGCAACACATCTCACAAGAGCAGTCATGCACATCCCCTGACACACACACACACACACACACACACAGCCCAGCAAAAGTTTTTGTTGGTGGCCCTTCCCCTTTTTTGCCCTCTAGCGGCTACAATTAGAACCCAGGAGGTTTTTACGAGCGCTCGCTACCCAGTTAAGCGTGACAACGCTAGCTGCTGTGTCTTCCTGTGTGAAAGGAAGATAGCCAGCCTTCACACACACACACACACACATGCTACACCCAAGGTGTTGGCACCGGGGGTACGAGTGGTGGCAGTGTACTGGTGGACAAGGTGTTGGCACCGGTGGGAAGGAGCGGTGTCAATGAACTGGTGGACAAGGTGTTGGCACCAGAGTAGTAGGGATGCTAGCGTACTAGGAAGCAAGGTGTTGTTGGCTGTGTACTGGACGCAAGGTGTTGACACCAGTACACCTGGATTGGCGAAGGACACACAAACACTAGGACACACAAAAACACAACACCAGGTCAGCAATATCCCCCCCTCCCCCCCATCCCTGCCCACTCTCCAACCCTCAACTCCGTTGCCCACACCAGCGCCCGTAGCGCACGGAAGATCATGCACTTACACACAAAAAAGCTTTAAATTCACCCTCAAAAAAAAAATATATATATAAAAGTTAACTTGCGTCTGACGCAAATAAATACATTTCCTTCACCCCAGTACTAAGACACCTCTTAATAATCAACCCGAATCATATAAGATCAGATGAAATATATATTTCGCTCAATAAAGAAGAAAAAGATATGATCAGCACATAAAAGATATATATATGTTTGTCCACGCCAAATGAAAACGTCGAAAGGGATATGATTACCAACTATCTATTGCATCTTTACCAACTATCTATCGCTCCTCCACTCAGCAGAAGCAGAAAATACAAAACTGATAACTTCTGATTCGAATAACAACACTTACTAAAATTTAGAAACAGGTAGATTACGTCTTAACTGGTAAAAACTGGCAGTTTAAAATATGGGATTTCTGGGACCCGCTGGGAACAGTATAAACATTATTGTCAACTTAACCGGAATATACGATAAAAGAAGGAAGGAAAAAAATTTGATTTTTGTACGCTTTCTTATTGAATTCTTTATCAAACACAGAGATGTATTTTATGACATACTCAACATACTTTTCCTACTTTTTACACAGAAGCATCGCAGAGTGTTTTTAACATTTTCAAAGCCTTCTGTTGAAGGTTCAGTTTCAGATAGTGAAGATGTGGTATACATCTGAACCTATAGCTGTGATATACATCTGAACCTTTCACTGTGGTATACATCTGAACCTAAAGCTGGGGTTTAGATCGCAACATTGAGCAGGGGGTTCTTTGCATCAGAACCTTGCAGCTGGGGTTTACATTAGAACATTCAACTGGGGTTCATATGAGAATCTGCAGCTTAAGGCTCACTTCAGAAGCCACAAACTCATAGTAATATCACGAAAAAATTTAATTATATATATATATATATATGTATATATATATATATATATATATATATATTTACACTGGCGTCGTCCTATGCCTCCATCAGAATCACAGCTTTTCAAGAGAATCATGGAATCTTTAAATACCTTTCCGGGGGAATTGTCTTTCCCCTCAGAGAATGGAATTATCGTTGCCCCCCCAAAAAAGTTAGTTCCCGTCAGTTCTTAAAGGACCGACTTGAGATGTGACGTCGCCAGGCGTCTTGCAAAACCCGATCAGTTCACTTTTTTTAAGGATTAAGTCCTTAAATCGATTAGGAAGTGAGGGAAATGTGAAGATGAGATAGAAAGGCGACTCGCACGGTGGCAAAGGTGAGAAAGAAAGATGAGGAAAAATGTACGTGTGATAAAGATGTTTGATGAAGTTAGGAGACTTAATTAATGATGCAAATGACTGCTTAAGATAATACTCTTGCTTGAAATCTATCTTGTGTAACTTGTAAGTCTCCTGAATCTTATTTAAAGAATCGACCGAATCTTTCTTGAAAAAACGTACTCACTTTTACCTAAAAAATATCTAGTGAGTCTTGCGTGTACACAGGATGCACCCCAATGATGACTAACCCCCATCACGATCACCACTGATGACTAACCCCCACCACGATCACCGCTAAAGATAAACATCTCGACCACTGTCCACACATAACCATTCTCTGCCTCTCTTAATGGTATCAGGGGCCAGATAAACCAAAGTATTATAATGGCATGACTTCACCTTAATGTTCTCAGTGGAGACAGTTTCAGAGGGTCGCAGTGCTATGACGGGCAATAGCGATAGGTGTTAGGAGCAACTGTGACCATCTGACAGGACGAGACCTCAGTGGAGTGTCACTTGGCTTGGGGAAGCGATGCCGTCTTTGGCAGTATCAGTTGAGGGACATACGAGCCAAGTTTGAACCGTAAGGGCAGCCTGGGAAAATCTCCTCTTGGGTTTGGGATTAACAGCCGTGTACAACGTGAAGACTGACCTGCACATAATGATCCACACTCACCAGCATCTAATATGGCAAGGAATGGAAGGAAACAGCCGACACAAACTACGAATGACGACACGAGAAAATGTAAGAACAAATAAAAAGAAACTGGATTGAAACGTCACACCTGAAATATCAACGTGAAATTCAGTCAAGTGACAGAGGACAGGATACAGAAGAGTTTGTTTTATGTTGATTTTAACCAGGTATCTTATTTGTACCGTAGATCACAGGTATTTGGGAATCATAAAGCCAAGTCCCTTGTTGTACATGGGCTTGCTAACCTGGTATTGTAATGATGAATTGATGGCAATATTGCATGAGTTGCATGGTGGTAAACATTGCAACAAAAACAAACAGAAACTGTTGGAAGGATTTTGGGTTCACTGAGATGACAAGTGGAGTAAAGTTAAAGGCCGGTAACATGAAACCCGGCAAGAGGCGGACGATGGGGAACGGTTCGTGGTAAATGAGAAAAGTTACAGCGAGATTAGAAAGTCTAAACCTGGAGGAGCGTGTTAAGTCCACGTGTTGTACCACACCGAAAAACTTTTATGGTACATGATTAAGTGTTAGGCTTTCCTACGCTAAAACAAGTACAGGAAGCTACCATAATTCAACCATCAGCTGACTTTGTTCGAAGTTATTGAACAGAATATTGTTTGGAGATACAAGTCACATATCGCAGGTATGATCTGCGCTCAGCTTCAGGCTAGTATATGAATGAGAAAGCAGTACGTGAATATTGATCTCATTCTTTCTTGTTCACCAAAGTACCTAAAATTTAAACCCTACAGTAAGGTGAGTCAACAACACATTACACACCGCTGTAGTCATCCTCCATTATGTAAAACAGGAAATCCTGTAGCATATATCATATGTTGCTGTATTCATAAAGATGTAACTGATGCGTTAGCAATGCAGCATAATGCAGAATGTAACGGTGAAACTCACCCAATTAACGTAATGACTTCCTGGTACTCAGATGGCAATAGTTGTGACACTGTGCTTGTGACACTAGACGCATGGCCGTCCTTACCTCTGGAGAAGCTGACTCTGATCTTTGACAACATATCTGACCTTATGTTCACTGCTGTGATTTGGGATGGAAGGGAAACGGTTTTCTCTCGTTAACAAACACAGAATCACTCAACAAAAACCATACAAATGATGTGATGATAATCAATGGATGAACAACAATGATCAAAGTTGTTCAATACGAGTGGATGAACAACTAATCGCATGGAGACGATAAATGTTCATCCCTTGTCAACAAGAGGATCGTAGTCATACTCACTCCCTCTTGTTTAACTTGGTAGACTTGTTTCAGGAGAGTGTAAGACGTGGCGGCCATGAATAATCTTGCATTAATGTTAGCATCTGTTATTGGTAGACATGAGCACGTGGGAAGACCAGAGCAGGAGTAAGTGTGAAGAACGAGAACATGGAGGGAAGACTGAGAGGAAGGTGAAAGGAGGAGGAAGAGGTGGGACAGTAATAACAGATGGAACAGGCGAGGCAGATCGGTCAAGGAGGAGAGGGAAGGGGATCATACATTAGAAACGGGAGCAAGGAGAAGATAACATGAATATAAAATGACTAGAAGATGACAGGAGGAGAGGACTGTCAATAGACAGGAAGAGATGAAGGTCAGTGTGGGGTCGCCATGGTCCACTCAGACAATCACTCTCAACGATCCAAACTCAGACAATCTATCTCATCCACGACCACTCAGACCATCTCTCTCAACGCCACCCAATCACAGTACCCCAGTCAACGCCGATCAATCGCACTATCTGTATCCTACACACCCACTCAGACCACCTCTCTCACTGCCGACCACTTAGACCATCTCTCAATACCGCCCACACAGACCAATCTATCTCAACATGGCCCACTCAGACCAACTCTCTCATCGTCGCCTATGCAGAGTGTCTACACCAACGCCGTCCACTCAGACGAGCTCTCTCATTCACTCCCACCATAATATAAATGTCTCAACCACTCCCACACAGAACCTCCATCACTGGTCCGGAGAGACTTACTGGCTATCAACAATATTTCAGTCGGTCTCTCAGGTGCATTTCCTCTCTTGTCCAGCACATATACAGAAGCTTCACCAGGACCATGAACATCATATGGCTCAAGGCCCTTCAGTAATTTACTGACGTCTCTTTGAATGTTTTCCAAGACTTCTCAATTCCATTACGCTGGTGATGGAGTTAAAATGTGTATCATTATGAAAACATTTCTGAACTTGTTATCTTCGTCCCATAATATCTTTATATCGTCCTCAACAACTTGAATCCCTTAATGTGACAAATAACCGTGTGTGTGTGTGTGTGTGTGTGTGTGTGTGTGTGTGTGTGTGTGTAAACATTCTCATCTAGGTGCCATGAACCTGTTCTCAGATGTGGATAAGCCTGACAACCAACATCTGTGTACATTCTTCCGTTCTCTATAGAGAAAAGCAGTTAACTAATCCCTCTGTTATGGTTACTACAGAATAGGACTCTTACAATATGATCGTAATTTCCTGTTCATCATCAGCCCTTAATTATCAGTTAATTACTAATCTGATGCCCAAATCTTCTCATTAACTCGATTATTATAGATGATGTACCCTTCAACAGACTGGTTCCTGTACTCACAGTTCTTCCTCACTCTTTCCTGGTGTCCACATTATCCTCTGCTTTCAGTTCTCTTCTTTGTGGGGTCGTTTCTGTGGACTGCCCTTTACCGAGTGTTATCAGGGCCACCATCCACCGCCTGCAGAGGATCTTCAAGTCCCGACTGCCTCGTTAAGCGCTCATTTCCCCAATTATCACTACCACTATTCCTGATTATTTTCTCCAATATAACTGGTTATAATATAGGAGGCCGTGCACTGCCCGATACCATGCCTGTATCTTGTTGTTTACAGAGAACCTGGGATCTCCTAGTTCGGGGTGTCGTCAACTTAATCCCTTTCAGGTATAAAGATATCAGGCCAGACGACAGAAGATGCTACGATAGCATCTCATCAGTAAAGTCTCCCATGTAATGATCCCAACGATATCAGTGATCTAATGGAGGTTCAATTTAGACCAGTAATATCGCCTTGCCTCTAGTAAGCCGAGTCTCTAATGGGGTAAGTACTGAACTGGTTTACAAAAGATAAGATGGAATCTCTCCTCTGAGCCAAGCAAATACTATTACAGCTTTAGTGGTGACTATATCTGCCTCACAGATTTTTTACTATTCTTTTCTCGAATCATGTCTTTTTTCCAAGTATATATTTTTCTTTCATCACTATGACTGTCTTTACTTTGTTCTTTCCTTTTTCTTATCCTGTCCATTCTGTCTCTTCATCCTCTCATCAACACAAGGCAGTTCACAGGTCGTCGTCTACGCAACGGGCACAAACTCCCACATAAAGGACAAGAGGGTCACAAGTATTCATGTTCCCTATGGTCCGCCTCCTTGTGACCCAGTAAGATCATTTCAATATTGGGCACACAGACACTACAGCCTGACCTGCTTCTCATATCTTTATTGCCAGCTTCTCAAGCCGTCTCAACAAACTTCTCAGACCTTCATGAACAGCTTCTCAACCGGAATGACAAACATCTAGGGGCCTGTGGTCTGCCAAACGGTCACATACTGAACAGAGTCCTACATTCCCTTCAGTGTCTTCTGCTACTTCCCCAGTCTTGTGTGGATGAAGGATTGTCCTTGTCTATGACTGGATCTCATCTATCACAGAGTTAGAATCTCGTGTCACTCTTTGATTTCGTTTTCTTTTTCAATTCCATAAATCTCAAGTACCAGTTGCTGGTAGGGTGGTAAGACATGTCAGTGACGGTCGTGTTTTCGGATGTACACATATCTGGCGAAACTCAAGCTGAGTTAAAAGCTGTCGGCCGGCTACGCCTCTCACAGCTGTGGTGCTTTACCCCAGCTGACGTTGGTGCCCATTCATCTGCCTATCAAAGGAAAGATGTGCAGCAAGGTGTTAAGTACCAGGGATCGATCCCTAGCGAATGTTTTGGTTGGTAATCAGGAATGCGAGGCGCCTTCATTCTTCAGCATTTTCCCTGCATTTCTTTGTGATGGCAAAAGCCAGCTAGTTCCCATATGTCAAAAGCTGACTAGAATTCATTAACATGACGTCTCTGTTTACCATGTCTGGTCCTCTGAAATATGTATTCAGCATTCTGTTTCTGAGAGATGTTGCCTTTTGTTGCCCTGCCCTGTGTGTGTATGTTGTTATAATGTTAAAGCTGCCAGCCGCTAAATGGTAATATAGATCAAGACACACAAGGCAAACAATGGCTATGTTACAGGCATGAGCTAATTCCCTGACTATCTCCTTTACGAGTCACCAGTTGTATGATGATCGTTGTCACCATCACATGTGCATGCTGCATGACTGTTGTTCTTGATCTCAACTGTTGGAGCCAGTACCTCAGTCAAAACAGCTGGACACGAGACAAACGTGAACCATATCCCAGAGACGTTCTTCAAGCTGACCACTTATATTTCTCGAATGCGATGCGCCAACCCCTTCCGCTACCTCCCAGGTCTGTTCCAACCCCTCCCGCTACCTCCTAGGTCTGTACCATCCCCTCCCAGATCTGAACATTTGTGTCATATCTTCTGATTGTCAGTGTTCCTCTCCTGAGAGTTTTAAGCACGAGCTGTAAAACTATAGATGATTCAACTATAAAATTCTATGTTCATGGCATACCAGAGTTTTAATTAAACAGTTAGATTTTCACAAAGAAATTTTCTTATAATGTCCCGGATGAATATTGCCGTAGTCGGCTATGCTATCTACACTCAGGTATAATATATAGCCTCGATATCCCAACATTAATGATATTATTCTCCTTCGTCTTATTAATGTCATGGGTATAGTGTGTGACGATAGGGACCACTGTCACCCTGGAATCTATATGGTAGCTCTGGATCGTACCAGCTGATGTTACAGCTGAAATATCTAGCAGGTCTTGATCGTAAACTATTCTAGGACACGATGACCGTCCTCGTAAATGTTGACCAACCTAGGAAATCCAGACTAAGAAAACGTTCACCATCCTTGGAAACGTAAATCATCCTGGGAAACATAGGCCATCCTGAGTAACATACACCATCTTAGGAAACAGAGGTCTGACAAATCTAAACCATCCTTTGAACCATACACTAACATATAAAACATTGATCATCCTTGGAAATATTAATCATCCTCGGAAACGTAAGTCATCCTAGCAAGCGTACATCATCCTGGAAAGCATACACCATCCCAAGAAATGTAGATTATTCGAGGAAATGTTGACCATTCTTTGAAACATACACCGTCCTGGGAAACATATCATCCTGGAAAACGTAGATCATCCTAGGAAACTAGACCATCCTGGGAAATCTATACCATCCTTCGAAACATATATTTTCCTGGGAAACATAGAACATCCTAGGAAACGTAGATCATCCTAGGAAATCTAGACTCTCCTGTAAAACATACACAGTCCAGGAAAACAGAATATCCTACTAACGTAAATCATCCTGGGAAATCTTGGCCATCCAGGGAAATCTTGACCATCCTGGAAAACGTACACCATCCTGGGAAGCGTAAAATATCCTTGGAACTTTCCTCAAGAACATACACCATCCTGGAATATTTAGCCCATCCTGGGAAATCTAGACCATCCTGGAAAATCTAGACCATTCTGGGAAATCTAAATCGTCTTTGGAAACATACACCATCCTCAAAAACATAGAACTTCCTAGGAAACGTAAATCATTCTCAGAAATCTAGACCATCACGAGAAATCTAGATAATCCTGGAAAATCTATAACAGCCTGGAAAACGAAATATCCTGGGAATTGTAGAATATCCAAAGAAATGTAGATTACCCTGGTAAATCAAGACCATCCCAGTAAATCTAGATCATCCTGTGAAATCTAGATCATCCTCGGAAACGCAATACATCCTAGGAAGCGTAGACCATCCTTGGAAATCTTCGCTATCTTGAGAAATCTAGATCATCCTGGGAAACGTGGAACATTTGAAGAAACGTAGGTCATCCTGGGAAATCTAAGCCATCTTGGGAGATCTAAATCATCCTGGGAAACGTGGAACATCTTAGAAGGACGTAAATCATCCTGGGAGATCTAGACCATCTAGGAGAGATAGACCATCCTAGGAAACGTTAACCATCCTATGCATCGTAGAACATCTTGGAAAACGGATACAAACCTGGGAGACATATACCAGACCATCTTCGGAAACGTAGACCGTGGTAGGATACACAGATAAGAGACAAGAGTAAGAGTTAAGTCTAGAAAATGACTGTCTGTCTGCCACCTGTTTACCCAGCGAATGGTCTGCTGGG
>JAYMFT010375320.1:0-21133 GCA_038088735.1 Panulirus argus
TGTACATATATACATACATATATATATATATATATATATATATATATATATATATATATATATATATACACACATGCATATACATGTACACTAGCACCAAAAAGTCTCTGCCCCTTTTCTAGTTGATATAGTATGAAACAATTATGAACAATTCTGATCACTATGTGTGATGCCTGGTGTGTGTTGGTGGCCCTGCTATCCTCGGTGACATCTGCTTGTTAGTACAGTTACTCGTTTCTGGTGTTTGAATTGCGTGTGAATCGCTGTGCATCATCACCATGTGAGTAATATGATAATGTTAATATAGAGGTAATTATATGAATGACAT
This sequence comes from Panulirus argus, assembly GCA_038088735.1. Lineage (NCBI taxonomy): Eukaryota > Metazoa > Arthropoda > Malacostraca > Decapoda > Palinuridae > Panulirus > Panulirus argus. The sequence goes on from JAYMFT010375320.1 coordinate 329, forward strand.
TCATTCAGTGGGTATAACTGCTGCTGACATTGTTCAGGCAAAGCTTATTTACCACACGACACACTAGATACTTTAAGCGTGCAGCCATGCACTGCCAAACAACTTGGACAAATGTTAGTTGGCGGGTAATTATTACTGCACGACATGGTGGGGCTGGAAAGAAAATATGATATTGCTCTTATACTGGCTGTGGGTGGTAACACAGCTATAATAATAGTAGTGTTATGTTGAATCTGTATTAATAATGATACCAAAAATGGGCTACTATCAGCATTGGTTCATAATAACCTAGGTCCTATTGACATTGGCATTGGAATATTACTATGAAATATGCATATATTGGAAAATCTGGATCACATTGTTACTGCTGATTGTGAGTGCAATATGCTGTAATATTAATTTTTTTTTTTTTATGTTGAATGCCCCAGTCATGGACAAAAGTCCACATCAAGGTCGGGCCCTAATTAAAAAATAGAGAGAATTAAGAAATGGGGGAAAAAAGACAGGGAAAGTATTTATGAACTTTATGTGTAATACCCCCAAGATTGTGTGGGAGAAATACGTAATCAAGGCAGCTGGTATGAAAGGAGGGGTATGAGTGGTCAGTCTGTCGTCTATATGAGCTGTCGACCATGATGATAAAGCCATAGGTTTGGTATCACCATTGTGTCCGATGTGTTGTCATTAGAAACACCGCTTGGCTGTCTTTTATGGATGATGCCAGGTGATCTGAAGTAGATCACTGTCATTGTATAATCATATGACAAAGTAAGTCGTTCGAAGTTCCTTTCATTGTAAATTAACTGAATATCCCCTTCATCAGGTTCATAATTTCTCGAGCCTGCTCCATTGTCACCTCAGCTCAGCATATTATGCATCATAGTTCTATTTGACAACTCAACCCTTACATTGCAAGTCATTGTATTTTCAACAATTAATTTGTGAACACCATTGCAGCAAATCGTCACCTGTTTTACGTATCATGTTACATTCTATCCAACCTCATTTTCTTCTGTGACAAATGAATGAATTGTATAGTGCAGTTATCATGTCTTTATGGCATGAACCTCACAGTTAGACATACCAACCATACCGAGTTGCTCCACATATCTAACGTGTGATCATTTCTAAATACATTGGGTCCTGGGGGGCAGAAACTTTTTGGTACGAGTGTACATATTCGTACTTGCTCACCTCCAACCATTCCCGGAGCCAACCACATGCTACAGGAAAGAGCATCACCCTAACTTGTCCCTCAACCCTACTGAACCTGATGACCTTGCTCTTATTCACATTTACTCTCAGCTTTCTCCTTTCACACACTTTTCCAAACTCAGTTACCAACATCTGCAGTTTCTCACTCGAATCAGCCACCAGTGCTATATCACCGGCAGACAACAACTAACTCACTTCCCAGTCCCTCACATCCCTAACAGACTGTATACTTGCCCCTCTCTCGAAAACTCTTGCATTTACTTCCCTAGCCACCTCAGCCATAAACATTAAACAACCATGGGGACTTCACACACCCTTGCTGCAGACCAACCTTCACAGGGAACCAATCACTCTCCTCTTTTCCTACTCGTACACATGCCTTACACTCTTGATAAAAACTTCTCGCTACTTCCAGCAGCTTAACTCCCACACCATATATTCCTAAGACCTTCCACAAAACCTCTCTATCAGCCCTATCATATGCCTTCTCCAGATCCATAAATGCCACATACATATCCATCTGTTTTTCTAAGTATTTCTCACTTACATTCTTCAAAGCAAACACCTGATCCACGCATCCTCTACCTCTTCTAAAACCACACTGCACCTCCGCAATCTGATGCTTATTCATTTATTTTGCAAGAGGTCACAGTGGTGCTCGTGATCTAGTATATGCATGAAACCACAGGAAAATGAAACACAATGAGTCCACAAGTGCTCTTTCGTGTAATGATTACATCATCAGGGGAGATACAAGAATGAGATAGAACAGGACAAGAATCAAATGCTTTGTTCAACATGTTAAAAATTAATGCCATTATATTGACTGGTGTAATACTAATTCAATTTTTTTTGTTCATTCATAAAAAAAGAACATTTTTCCTTGAAAAAATTATTAACTGTAATTCCTTTACCATGAGAAATATCATTGAATCTTTTATTAATGAATACACAAAGAATTGTAACATTAATAGTTGTGAAGGTCTGTACAAACTTGATAGCTTTGTCATAGGCAAAATTTGTAAACGGTTCCCTCTCCTGTCCACATAATGAAAATTTTATGATACCAACTTTTGCAGTTTCACACTTGAATCTGCCACCAGTGCTGTATTATTAGTAAACAAGAAATTACTTGCATCCCAGGCCCTTGCATTCCCTACAGATTGCATAGTCGCCCCTCTCTCCAAGACTCTCACATATACCTCCGTCACCATCCCATCCATAAACAAATTAAACAACTAAGGTAACATCACACACCCCTGCCGTAGACCAATCCTCACTTGGAACTATTCACTCTCCTCTCTTCCTACTCGTACACATGCCTTACATCCTTGATAAAAACTTCTGTTTCCAGCAGCTTTCCTATCACACCGTATATTCTTAAGACCTTCATGTGCTCTCTCCAAATCCATTAATGACACAAATCCATCCGTTTATCTAAGCATTTCTCACATGCATTCTTCAATGGAAACACCTGATCTTCACATCCTTTAGTATTTCTGAAACCACACTGCTCTTCCCCAGTATGATGCTCTGTATATGCCTTCACACTCTCAATCACTACCTTCCCATACAACTTACCAGGTACACTCAACAAACTTATACTTGTGTAGTTTGAACACTCATCTTTATCCCCCTTGCCCTTATACAGTGGCACCATACATGCATTCTGCCAGTCCTCAGGCACCTCACCATGATCCATACATACGTTGAAAATCCTACCTAATCAATCAGCAACACAGTCATCCCATTCCTTAATATATTCAGCAGCAGAACCAAGCACTCCAATCGTCTTGCTGCATTTCACCACCTCTTTCCATGACTCTCTCAGTTTTCTTACCACCCTAATCCTAACACTCTACATATGCCTCACCCCACAAGCTGCTACTCTCACACATGTACATCCAAAGTTTTCTTTTACATGTCTTTCAATTTATATGTGATCCAATAACGCCCACTGACCGTCTTCCCCACTCGCATACATATACTTGTGAATGTCCTGCTTTTTAAACCAAGTATTCCCCGTCACCAGTCCTTTTTCAGCACACACCTCCACAAGTTGTTTACCATTGCCATTCTTAAATCTGAATACCCCCAAGTTATACCCACAGCTGTTACATCACTCACCTTTACATTGAAATCACCCATCACTAATGCCTGGTCTCTTGCATCAAAATTGCGGATACACTCACTCAACTGCTCCCCAGACACTTGCCTCTCATGATCTTTCTTCTCATGCATATGTGCATATGCACTAATGACCACCCATCTCTCACCATCCATATTAATTTTTATCCACATCAGTCTAGAATTCACTTTCTTGCAGTTTTTCACACACCCTCAACTCGTACTTTAGGAGTAGTGATACTCCTTCCTTAGCTTGATTTATATACTCAAAGATTAAGCTTCCATTGGGCTTAACCTTCTTTACCATACCTCACAGGTAGATACCCATATTGTACATAAAGCTCATATTTTTTCTTATTCAAGATTTTGAAATTTGTTTTGAATTCTAAGTGAATACGTTTAGATCAGTGGATTTCTCTTCTGTAGAACTGATTGGCCGTGAAACAACTTACAGTGTGGACTTTACTCCCCTTGGTGCTTATACATCATCAAAAAGCGTTGAAGAAGAAAGTGCACTTGGACAGATGGATAATGACCGAGAATGCAGCAAATGTGGAAATGTTGGGATGTCTTACACTGCTATGCAGCTTAGATCAGCAGATGAAGGCCAGACCATTTTCTACATTTGTCCTAAGTGCAAGTAAGTGTGATACTGTTATTGTTATTTGGAGTAAAATTTTCCAAGCATGTCTGTGTTAGGCTGTCATTACAGTAGGCATGTTGACAGTCAGCCAAGAAAGATAATTTCTTTTTTATGTTCTTAATTGCTTCTCTCACCTTAGCAAAGTGGCACTAGGGGCAGATGAACAACAGCCTCTTTTGCAAACATCCACTCACCAGCTGTCATGGTAAAATGTTCCATATACAGCCTAGCCCTACAGACTGTCCTATGGTTAACCTTGACCATTTCATATGCCTTTTCAGCCCATTGAGAGCACAATGCCCCTTATATACCATGTAGATCCAGTTCATTATGTCCCCATGCATGGCTCTCACCCTCCTGAGAGCTTTCTGCACTTCTCCCCAAGACAATGGATACTAATGATAAAGAGATCACTGAAACTTATGTTTTTTTTATCCATAGCAGTACATGCAACTGAAATGACCTCATACTGCAGTGATGTTTTCCTGAAGATGGGTGTGCACAATATTTTATATCATTCCAATGAACTTTAAGGAAGTGAGCATCCCAGCAATTGCTTAGTTCTACTACAATTGCAATCTTTAGAATCTTTAATGTAATTCTGTTCTCTGGTTCCACTAGTTGCCCAGAAAAGATTCTTACACTAGGTAGTTTCTCTGAAATTTTGAGGGCGCAATAGTAGTTCAGGAACTCACCACTCTTGTAGCATTTGGTGCTGTTATTGCCCATGCTTCTGCTGTGCCATATTATGTGCACTCAATTATTTCAGTATCTAATATGTACAAGCATTCTAGCACTGCCTGGAATAATTTTCTTTCATGTTTATTTTACCATTGTTATGGCATCTGAGATCATTGCCTAGTTATAGCTCAAGGGAAATTGGTGTGTATCAAAACATAAGCATGTGCTTACAGTTATGTAAAGAGTAGAAAACTGGAAGGAATTGGACAAAGGGGCAGTATTGAAAATCCATGTGCTGTATATTATGTTGGTATTCCACCTTTTGTGATGTTAAGAAGTATTGTGATAAATTGTTGATATTCTGTGCTGCAAGTCACAAGTGAATGCATTGGAAAGATGATACTCTATATAGCTGCATAGTGAAAGGTCTGTGGACCATGATACGGGGCATTACAAGTGGTTTTGCCAATGATGAAGTGAAGGTATTCTTGTTCATGGACAAATACTCTTAAAAAAGGCAAAGCAATTTCATAATGGTTTGAAAATTGATGTAACACTTGACTCATGCAGCTCATTCTTCATAACTCTAGATTTTCTTGAGGTGAGCACCATGCACTAGCACTGCCTTTTAGCAAAATGGTAGGAGCAGCAGGTAGGAATATTTAGGCAGGATTATTAGGTAGAAACATTTGGTAGAAGCAGTAGGTAGGAGCATTAGATAGAAGCAGTCATTAGGAACATTAGGTAGGAGCCTCTGCCAACACTGCTAGACTTGCCCTCTGCCAGTGGCCTGTTAAGGGTGAGGCACTAAAGGCTAAGAAGTGGCACTGGAGTTCTTTAGTTATGGAGACTCTGTTGCCGTGGCCACCCGTTTGAGGGAGTTCCAATTGGAACAGGCATCAGAGATACAGATAGACAAATAGCCATACCATATCTCCCATACAGTCTCTCATTTCTTTCTTCATTCCACTTAGTTTTACCACATGCTCCTCTCAAATAGTTCACTTCCTTAGCATGGATTCTTGACCTCTGTGACTCATTCCAATACTATGTTTCAGCTGCACAGGTCAGGGTTGGGAGGACTATGCTGTCCCTTAATCCTCTCTTCACTTCCATAATAGCTTTAACCCAGTTCTCAGGCACAACCTTCTGTTTCTATGCTAAATTATATATCAGATGCATCCACTCCATCACACCTTCTCCATACTTCAGCATTTCAGCTGTAATCCCATCCAGTCCAAATGCCTTTACAGCCTTCAGCCTCTATATCGCACTTTTACCTTGCACTTGTAACCTCTTCCTTCCATCCTCCATACCCATGCATGTAATAACTGTTGCCTCAACTCCTTCCACAATCATCAATTCTTCAAAATACTCTTTCCATTTTCCTCTCACTACTTCCTTTTGATTCATCAACTCCCCTTTTTTATTTCACACATTAACATCTCCACTATTACATCCACCTCTCCTTTTTCACCTCCTTACAGTACAATTTCTTATTATCCCCAAACTTTTCACTCATCTTCCTTCCAAAAACTTCATCTTCTCATTCTTTGCTTTTCTCTATCAGCTTCTTAACATTCTACTTACACATCTTATATTCTTCCCTCCTCCTTTGCTGAACTTCCACTAGTACATTCCTTTCGAGAAATTTACCATATGCTTTTTACTTCTCTTCCACAGCATTTCTTATCTCTTTTGTCCACCAAGCATTTCCCTTTTTATCTGTACATCCCATGACCTTGTAATCAACTACTAATTCTACAACCCTTAATAGTCTTTGTCTAGACTAAAATATTTTTAAACACCTTATTCACACATATATACTGAACTTCCATCTAAACATTTGGTCACTCTCCTTTCATTACTCCTCCCTGCATTTTCGTGTGTGAACACTTTTATTCCTCTATTCTTCCTTACACCATACCTCTACTTCTCCCTGACCCTTGCACCCACAAGAACTGTGAAGTGGTCAGAGTCTCCTAAGAATCCTCTTATAACCCTAGCATCGAGAATGGCCTTTCTCAATCTTTCGTCCACCGCCACATAGGCAATAAAACCTTTTTGCTCTTCCCTTGCATCATTTCTCATCCATGTATATCTGTGGATCATCTTGTGCTGAAAAAAGGTGTCTGCAAGGAATAAACCCCTCTCAGCACAGACATCCATGAGATAACTTCCATTCTCATTTACTCTTGGCACTTCCCGGGGATTTACTAAGTATCACGCCAATTTCATCACATCCTACCTTTGTATTCCTATCACCCATTACAACCATGTTTCTCTCATTCTCCAAACCCATGTACACTTCACAATTCCACTCTTTCGTTTCACTTACGCTATTCTTGATCCATTCCATCCGTGCTCCGTAACACCCTTCCACATTCCGGTGAGAGCAGAAGTGCACATCCTTCTTTCCCTTTTTGATTCAATCCAGTCCATATCATTCCTCCATCCATGCCCTCCCATAACTTGCATTCATCATTTCCATTTTCACCCCATACACCATGCCAAAGAACATGGATTTCCCCAATCCCAGCACATCCAAACTATAACTTTCAAATTTCTCCACAAGCTCCCTTCTTTTACTCTCACCAGTTATCTCATTTACATTCAGTGCCATCACACTCAGTTGCTTGTTCCTTTACTCCTCAGCATAACTAGTAGACTCCATTGCCACTTCTTAGCCTTTTGTGCCTTAGTTTTAACAGGCCACTGCCCATGGGCAACTCCAGCACAGCATTTACCAGAGGCAGTGGTCTTCCAAATTGTCTGAATAACTAAAATCCCAGGCACACCTCAAATGTGTCTCTGTATTTTCCTCTGCTATTACCCTAATGGAGGTGGACAACACCTTCCCCTTCACTTATACCCCTAAGGGCGAAAAAACAAGGTTACCATGAGAAGGCAGGGTGAGACTTGGATACTTTAGAAAACCAGAGTATCCCCTTGAGGCACTGAAATTTAAAACTTTTCCAACTTTTGGCCTTCCACACTAGCAGCACCTCCTAACCTCATTGGTTACAATACTGCCAATGAGGTCGAATATCAGTGATAAGAGGAAAAGAAGGTGTGTTACTCTATAAATATTAAGATTTAGTGAAGCATTGCATATAAGGCTAATAAAGTGAATAAATGCACTACACTATTTTGTTGATATGTACTATTTATGTGTTCAAATGGGTTTACAGTAACTGAATGTTTGAATTACATTGATAACCCCAGGGATGTCGGACAGAAAGAAACTTTATTTATTCACAAAAAAGATGTGTGGTACAAAACTCCTCATCTTCAACATGCTACTAAAATAACTATATTCTGTCGGTTGACCATCATCACTGACAAAAACACTGATAGGAAAAGGTTGACAAGACTGATCAAGAAAGTAGGAAAAAATGCATTCAACTTACTTTTTTTTTCTTGTAATTCTTTTGCCTTGTGCACTCTGCAGACCCATTTACCATATTTAACACTGTTATATCTCCAAATACATAGTCTGATGACAAGAATACTATATAGTATCTATATTTTCTACTTTTTTTACTCCTCTTCCTTTTCCTCCTCTTTTTTTTCTTCTCTGTTCCCCCTGCCCTTCTATGCCATTTCCCCACTCTTCCTCCCTAGTCCTCAAGTCCTTTTCCTTTGAATTTCGTTATGCTCTTCTTCCCTATTCTCTCTTCCTTTTTCCTTACTAACTCCTCTTGCCCCTTTTTCCTCTTTTCTTTCCCAAATCTTTCTACCCTTGTCCTTTCTCCTCCTCCCCCTCACCCTTCTTGCCAGTTTCTCATGCCTCTCTTGTTTCCTATTTCCCCAACCCACTTTCTTCCCTATTACTCCAATTTTTCTCCCTCATGGTTCATCTTTTTCAATTTTCTACTCTCTCCTTTTCCAGTCCAATCTTTTGTCTCATTATCTTCTGTGTTCAGAAGCCTTAGCTTCTTTTCAAATACTAAGCAAGTTTCAGAACTTTGTACAGAGTATAAAGAATTTTCATCAAATATTTTTGCTGAATTGTGTTATGATGTATGTATGAATATTCTGAATGATAAAAATGTGTGGGGATGATTCTTTATGCTTCAGCCTGCATTGAACAAAGAAATGAGTTACTGTTGTGTATTCTACTACCATTTGTACCTGTTCACCTTTATAACTCTAAAATCCAATATCTTTACATATCGCATCTGTTTTGTATTATAAAAGGATGTGTTATTACTTTAAAGTTGAAAACTTTGTGTTACATTACTGAGAAATATTTTCATCATCTCATTTTTCCAAATGATATGAACTGATACAAAGAAAGGAACCAATTTATTTTTCCGAGAACAACACTGATAAATATCCAATAATAAGCATTTCTATCTCCTCCTTACTAAGTTTCATAAGGTATCAATGTGCTAATTAACTGAAAGCTGTACAATCTGAGTTCTAAATCAGATCTGCATCTTTTTTTGTCATTGAAGATCCTTTAACTTAAATTTACTTTTGAAGTGTCTTCTGCCATTAACTGATCAACAGCCTATGGTACCTAACAGATTGAAGATTATTTTTGTAATACTACTGTATGCTTTAATATATTAACATTTGACCCATACAAATTGCATATAATATCAGAGAACCCATAAACATACTCTTCTGATTAAGAATATCTGCTTACGTTGTCCATTGCTTTCCATGCGTGAGGCTGTGTTGACAGTATCTCCAAAGAGACAGTAGCGGGGCATTTTGAGGCCCACTACTCCAGCCACACAAGGGCCTGTGTGCATGCCTATCCTCAGTTTGAGCTTGTCCTCAGGCCGATGGCGGATGGTAAATGTCTCAACCTCCCTCAGAAGTGCCAGAGACATGCTGGCAATCTCTCGAGTGTGCTCGGTCCCATTCCTCATTGGAAGCCCAGATACCACCATATATGCATCACCAATAGTCTCCACCTAATGAAGGGAAGACAGGTGAGGGCTTAGTTTAGAGACACAGTCTTTCAGTAAACTGAAGAAGAATGAGGGCTTTTTCCTAGACTATTTAGGGTTTTGTGGTGGAAGATGGTAAGGACATTATACTGAAGGCTGTTGAGGCAATTGTGTTGGAGACTGGTTTAGGGTTTTGTTTTGGGTGATGGTGAGGTCTTTATGCAAGTAAATTGTGAGTATTAGTACAGCTGTTATGATCAATCTTTCTGCTGAAGACTAGCAATGTCTTTGTTCTGAAGACTACTAAGGGTCTTGTGGTGGAAGATGTTAAGGACATTGTACTGCTGAGGACTTTATGTTGTTGACTGATGATGTATCTGTGCAAAGGACTAGTAAGGTCTTTGTGTTAGGGACTGGCAAGAGCTTTGTGCTGGAGACTTCTGTGGGTTTTGTACTGAATATTAGAAAATTTGTGAGGTTGGGCTGTTTAGGCTATCTGATAAAGCTAAGTAAGAGCACTTTGCTTGGAGAAGAGAGAAGTGTGTGATGGAGACGGGTGAGGCCTTTATGCTGGGTGCTGGTGAGGACCCAATATCAAAGAACATACTTTAGAGAATACAGTACATTGAGTTTGGAGGGCCTTTTTTTTCACACATCAGGTAACTGCCCTGCTGTACTGTTGCTCAGGCCGTTTTAGGCCATAATTTATAGGTATAAGTGCCCAGTACAATTCTGCTGATCAAATTGTAAGGTATTTTTGATGAATTTGAAGAGCTTTATGTCTGAGACTGGTAAATGCTTGAGTTGGAATATGGTATGGTTCTGTATTGGAGAAAGTTAAAGGCTTTATGCTGGCAAATGGACTAAGCCATGTGGGAGCTCTGTGATGTAGACCAGTAAAGATAATGTAAAGACTCATGGAATTTGTGGTGCTGACCGTAAATGGCTTGTGAAGAAGACTGATGAGGGCCATGTACTGGAGACCAGTGGGATATGCTTAATGCATACTGACAGCTAATTTCATTTAGAGATAAGTCAGGCTGAGTGTTGGAGATTGGTACTGACCTAGTGTGTACACAAGTAAAGGCTTTATTGGAAATTGGTAAGGGGTGACAAAACTCTACAATACTTTTATATCAGCATCATAAACAGCTGAAGATGAAAACATATAATTCCTGTCTTTTTTCCTCATACTTCTATATCACCTTTCAAATTATGATCATGCTGTAGAACATATTCATGCTTTCACAGACAACTGCACTTTTGTATTAATCCAAAATGTACGACCTTCATATTCCTTTCCTAAACATCACTGTATAACTAGTTTTCCTAAACACACTTCATGTAATTTCTCACTCATTCCACAGTTTTTCTACTTGAATGGTGATGTTCTCTTTTTCTCCACTTTTCTCTGTTTCTGAAATGAACCTACCTTGTACACATCGAAGTTTTCAATAATGGCATCAAAGCGAGTATACAAGTCATTGAGAAGATCAACAACCTGAAAAGCAATGAAAGAATATTTCTAATTACAATCTGATGAACAACAAACAAAATATATCTATTAATCAGAACATTAAGATAACTCTCTAAATTTTATGTTGATAGAAATATAAAAGTAGTGGTATATGCAAATGCTTTTGAAATAAATGTGGTAGTCTATCAATTTTTTTTTTAATGTTTTTATGAACAGGCCACTGTGGGAGATGAGAGCAAGGTGGGTTGATACAGAGTTAAATCATGGTGAAACAGAATGCAAGATATCATAGTTGTTGTATGCAGATGATGATACATTGTTAATTAAATCAAATAGGTTGGAGAGAATGGTAACTTTTCTGATGTATAGAAGAAGAGGACACTGAAAGTGAATATAGTTAAAAGTAAAACTTTATTTTTTTGGAAAAGGGGGGATATCAGAGCATGATATTAACTTGAATGGTAAAGAAATCAAAGCTGTTTTTGACATTAGGAACATTGGTGTAAAACTGAATTTAAAGAGAGCAGTGGGAAAGCTGAAGTTAAGAGTACAGATTTTCAAGGGAAAAAACAATGTGCAGTGAAAGCTTGGGGAAAAAAAAAAATTGTGTATTGTGTGCAAGCTTGCATGATGGAGTATTTGTCTTGACTCTGATGTGTGGATGTGAAATCCTGGGAGTTACAGAACAGTCTAGGTTAATGAATAAGAGCAGTAGAGAAGGAAAACTTGCATAGTACACAGAATTAGGCATAGTAAGTAGAAAACGTATATGAGAAGAATAATGGTGTGGAAACTTCATATGAAAGGGTCTTGAATGAAGTCTTTTAAAATATACATGGCAGTTGACAGGCTGGTCAAAAAGATATACAGCAGTACCACTCAGGGAACAAGCAGAGGTAAACTGTGGAAACAGATGGACACAGAGGAGAAAAGATAGTAAACTGGGGCAAGAAATATTTAAGGTAAATATGTCAGAGGAATTATTTTTAATGGAATACTATGGAAGCATTCTGTGTCTAGGGCAGCATTTGGAGATGTATGGATCATTGTGATGAGTTAAGTTACACTGTACAGTGAAAAAGGTGGAGATGTTCATGTTTAACACATTGGTGAGGGTTGAAAATCATATATTTAGCTTAGAAGTAACAAATGAACTGGGTCATGATATATGGAAGTTACACAGGCCTCTGACTAGCTAAGCTGCACATATTCTTAACTGATACAGGTGTCTACAATCAGTAAAGCAACAAGTTCTACTTATCAGTGAAAGTTTATGAACTATGAGTTCATTTAGATGCATATATTTCTAAAAAATTTTGATTATATTTCTAATCATTAAAGCTTCAAATCACAAATCACAGAAGGTGAACGTACAGATAAGAAATAAAGTTTTACACACTTTTATCCAACTAAGCTGTGTACGCAATCATGGACAAGTTCCGCAACATGTCTAAAGATTTAAAGTGCTTTTATGTGGCTGGCTGAAGTTGTTCCAACTCCTCTGTTTCTCCTAACTGAAACAGAGAGTCTATTTCAGCTTTGCTCTGGTATGTTGTAGGACATTTGTATGTGACTGCATGTCTATAATCAGTGAAGTTTAGTGTACCCATAATTAATGAAGTTAAAAAGGTTATTGTTTTCATACTTGATCACCTTTTCCCATGTTAGCAAGACAGTGCCCAGAAAACTGATGAAGAAAGGCTACATCTGCTCACAGCCATTCTCTAGCTGTCATATGTAATGCACCAAAAGCAAAGCTCCCAATCCACAACCAGGCCCCACAGAACTCTCCATGATTTAACTGGATGCTTCACATGTTCTGGTTTAGTCTACTGATAGCATGTTGACCCCTGTGTACCGCAATGTTCCAATCCACTCTATCCAGTACACTTTCTCCCTCCTGCATGTTCAGGCCCCAACTGTTCAAAATTTTTTTAACTCCATCCTTCCATCTTCAGTTTGGTATCCCTGTTCTCCTTGTCCTCTTTGACAACCTTTCCTTTCACATTCTCTCCATGTGTCCAAACCATTGCAGCACACACTCTTCAGCTCTCTCAACCACCCTCTTTATTACCACGTCATTCTTACTTTTTCATTACTTATTAAATCAAACTACCTTACACCACAAACTGTTCTCAAATATCTTATTTCCAGCTCATCCATACGATCTTGTTGGGACCACTATTCCTTCAAACATACCCATTTTTGCCTTCCCAGACAACATTTTCACTTTCCACACATTCGTCTGTGCTCTCAGGACCTTTGCCTCCTTCCCCACCCTTTGATTCACTTCCACTTCTATGGTTCCATTCAATGCCATGTTCACTCCCAGATATCTAAAACACTTCACTTCTGCCAGTTTTTCTCCATTCAAACTCACTTCCCAACTAACCTGTCCCTGAACTCTGCTAAACCTAATAACCTTGTTTTTATTCACATACACACAACTTATTCCTCTCACACACACTTCCAAACTCAGTTACTCTCAACTTTCTCCTTTTACACATACTTTCAAACTCAGTCTGCAGCTTCCCACTCGAATATGCCATCACTGCTACATCAAGCAAAAATCAACCGATTCACTTCCCTGGCTCACTCATCCCCCACAGACTGCATACTCGCCCCTCCAAGAATCTCACATTTATCTTCCTCACCACCCCATCCACAATCAATTTGAACAACCATGCCAACGTCACACATCCCCACCGCAGACCAGCCCTCACTTGGAGTCATTTACTCCCTCTCTTCCTTGTCGTACACGTCTTACACCTTCTCACTGTTTCTGCAAGCTTTCCTCCAACTCTGTATATTCGTAAGACCTTCCACAAAGCATCTATATCAACCCTATCATATGCTTTCTACAGATCCATAAATGCCACATACAAAACCATCTGCATTTTGTAAGCATTTCTCACATACATTCTCTTAAGCAAACATCTGATCCACACATCCTCTACCATTTCTGACACCACATTGCTCCTCCCCAGTCTGATGCTCTCTACATGCCTTCACCCTCTCAATCAAAACCCTCCCATACAACTTACGAGGTATACTCAACAAATTTATAATACCTATGCAGTTTGAACACTTACCTTTATCCCCCATGCCTTCATACAATGGCATTATAGATGCATTCTGCCAGTCCTCAGGCATTTCACCATGACCCATACATACATTGAAATTCCTTACCAACCAATCAACAGCTCAGTCACCTTCTTTCTTAATGAATTCAACTGTAATACCATCCAGTCCAGCCGTCTTGTCAAATTCCCTCTTACGCAAGGCTTTCACTACCTCTTTTCTTTTCACCAAACCAATATTCATGACTCGCTCACTTAGCATACCTCCCAACCTGAACGCCCTACATCTGCCACTAACGTCAAACACATTTCACAATCTTACAAAATACTCACTCCATCTCCTCCTCACTTCATCACGACCTGTTATCACTTTCCCCCCTTGTCCCCTTCACTGATGTTGCCATTTGTTCTTTTGTCTTTCACACATTATTTACATTTCTTCCGAAATATTTTCTTATTTTTCCTGAAGTTTACTGATATTCTCTCACCCCAACTCTAATCTACTCTCTTGACTTCCTGCCGCTTTCTCTTATGCGTCCCCCAATCATCTGCACTCTTTCTCAGTAAGAACTGCCCAAACGCCTCTCTCTTCTCTTTCACTAGTAACTTTATTTCTTCATCCCACTGCTCACTATCCTTTCCAATCTGCCCACCTCCCACCTTTTGCATGCCACAGCACTGCTTCCTTAAATACCTCCTATACCTTACCCACTTCCCTTGCTTCATTTACTCACACCTTTTGCCATTCTACACTCAACCTCTCCTGATATTTCTTCACACAAGTCTCTTTTCCAAGCTCACTCTCACCACTCTCTTCTCCCCGGGATTGTTTCCTCTCTTTCGAAAACCTCTACAAATCTTAACCCCAGCCTCCAAAAGATAATGATCAGACATCCTACCAGCTGCCCCTCTTAAGACATTCATATCCAAAAGTCTCTCCTTCACACGCCTATCAATATATATGTAATCCAGTAATGCCCGCTGACCTACTCTTCCACTCACATACATATATTTGTATATATTTCTTTTCTTAAATGAGGTATTCCCAGTCAGCAGTCCTTTTTCAGCACACAACTCCATAAATTTATCTGTATTTAAAAGGTCCCTTAATAGAATAATGAAAGGTAGAGGTGTAATTATGGAAGTGAAGAGAGGATTAAGGGAAAGCAAAGTCCTTCAAACCATGACCTATGCAGCCAAAACATAGTCATGGAAAGAGTCACAGAGGTCAAGAAATTCAGGCTGTGGGAATTAGCTATTAAAGAGGAGCATGTGGTATGACTAGATGGAATGAAGAAAGAAACGAAGGGGTGTATGAGAGATGCAGTATGGCAGGGAATACAAAGGGAATGAATTGTGGAATGGTAGAGTAGGTTAAACTTAATACTTTGTGGTGGTTTGGGTTTGAGGAAAGAGTGCAAGACTTGGAGTTTACAAGGAGAGTGTATGACAGTACAGTTAATGGGGTTGGTGGGAGAGGAGGATAAATTGTGCATAGGGAAATAGTGTGGAAGAATTATTGGAGGGAGAGATATGGTTTAAGAATGCGCGGAATGGTGTATGCGAGAAAGTCATGTAAGGAGGACAAATGGAGACTCTTTTGCTATGGCTACCCCCTTGATGGGAGTTCCCGAAGGGAACGGGCATCATCTATATAGATAGATAGACAGACAGAACTCCACAATTTATCCATCATTTCCTTTCACAACACTAAATACTCCATGCTTCCCAATTATACCCTCAACTGCCATGTTGCTTTCCTTTGTATTTAAATCACTCATCACTAATACATAGTCTTTTACATCAAAATTGCTGACACACTCACTTGTCTACTCTCAAAACACTTGCCTCTCATGATCTTTCTTCTCATGGCCATTTGCATAAGCACTAATAATCACCCATCTCTTGCCATCAACTTTCAGTTTTATCAACTTCAATCTGGTTTTTACTTCCTTACACTCTATCACACACTCCCACAACTCCTGCTTCAGAAGTAGTGATACTCCTTCCTTAGCTCTTGTCCTCTCACCAAAAGTACCAACCATATCCAGTGAAGATACTTGTAAACACAAAATTATCTTATCTAATGTCAGTCAAGCAATACATGTATACTACTTAGGAAAGTCCATATATCTAGTGTTACAGGGTTTGATTCATCCTTATTTGGAGTACCGCTCT
Source organism: Panulirus argus (assembly GCA_038088735.1). NCBI lineage: Eukaryota > Metazoa > Arthropoda > Malacostraca > Decapoda > Palinuridae > Panulirus > Panulirus argus. The sequence goes on from JAYMFT010375320.1 coordinate 16,634, forward strand.
CACATTTGGGGTGGTTCTAGCTTTGTATGCTTACTTGACAGAGTTGAATCAAAAGCGATCCGACTTATATACTGTCCCAGACTAACTTCCAACTTGACCCTCTTGCCCTATGCCGCAATGTTGGTTCACTTTCTCTCTTCTGTAGGTATTACTTTGGTTTTTGCTCCCGAGAGCTGGCTGGTTGTGTGCCCCCACCACTAGCTAGACCACGCAATACTCGGTAAGCTGCTGCGTCACATGATCATTTTGTGGTCATTAGTAACTCAAAGGTGGGCCATTTTGATACCTGCCTCTTTCCCTACACGTTGAAGCTTTGGAACTCTCTACCTTCTCATGTTTTTCCATATAACTATGACCTGACACATTTCAAAAGACAGGTCTTTCAATTCCTCCAAAATTCGTAAATACTTTCCTTTGCCTTCTCTTTTTCCGTTTAATAATTCTCTCAATATTTCAGTTAAGGCCCGTCCTTGATGTGGACTTTTGTCCATGACTGGAGCCTTCAACATGGAAAAAAGTAAGGTATCTACCTGCATGGGTGTAGACTGTGCGGAAAGTGCGGTGAAACCCACGATGTCGCTGAAATAAATGGTGACAGAGTCATAGGTCTCAGCCACAACACTCTTCCCTGCTATCAGCTGACTAGCCACTGACCTGCAAAGCACAAACATTTGGTAATTCCCACACACACACACACACACACACACACACACATACATATATATATATATATATATATATATATGAGCACAAATAAATTGGAGATGTGATAACCTCCTCTAAATTCCTATTGAGAAATAGAACAGTTCCTTTTTAAGTCTGGAGGGACTCCAAGACAAGAGGATATAACACGACACGGTATCATCAGTGTCATGACAGAGGAAGCATTTTGTTTAGCTACAGAGTAATGGACAAGTGAAAAAAGCTCAGTGAAAATGAAGGTAGAGCAAAAACCACTGGATAATTCGAGGGTTTATGTGACAAGAATGCAAGGTTACGAGAGGGTGCCCTGTGACCGTTTCATTACACACACACACACACACACACACACACACACATGTGCACATGAAAATACCTGCACAGACAAATATAGAGATGTATACACGCACATATACAAGGGCAAAAACATTCGTCACTGCAGAATACAGTACTTATGATACCCAACTCTCCTTTGTTCTTTGTACACGCAACAGTGTGCATGGTCTCTGATCTAGAGATAACATTAATATTTCATATTTAAATTTTTCTTCCTTCACCCCTTTTGTTCCCAATAACATCATTACGTCCATCCAAAACCCTGATCCTTCCTACTTCCAGTAATATCATCACTTCTTCCCAGCTCCCTCACCCTTTAGATTGCTTATACTCTGCCCCTTCATCTTTTCTCTTCCCGTCTTTTCCTGACACCTTCATCCCTCAGTCGCTCATGTGTACTAACCTTCATGCATTCTACCCTTCGGCACCTTCCCTGATGGGATTTCCTTACTGTCTCTCGTTTCTTTTTCTCACTAACCTTTCCTTCTCTTTTTGTTCAACCTTCCTTATTCCCTCTACCTTTATTCATTCTCCTTCACCTCCTTCTACTACCAAACTTTACTTGATCTACCTCATTACTGTGCTCTCTGTACACTTCATTTCTTCTATTCACCCCCCTACCTCATTCCCTCTTATCCTCAATAATCTCTTGCTTGCACTAATCTCTCCCCACGCTGTTTCCTCTCCTCCCCCTCATTAATTTATGGTGAGAGATGAGGCAATGACGCTATGTCCAGTACACATGGGGTGGGGAGGGGAGAACTATGGGAAGACTATGGGGGGGGGGGACAGGATTGATGATGGGGAGTAATTGATACTAGGATAGACAAACTGACATTCACTGTAGCTGTCCAGTGCTGTAACCTTATTAATGGTCATCAGAGACATATTAAGAGAAAAAAGATGAGACAAGAGAGATGAAGGGAGAATGATCGAGCTAAAATGAAGTATAGAAGAATGAGCAAAGGAAAAAGAAGACAGCCAAAGAATGTTGTGGTAATTAAATAACGAAAAGAGGAATTGTAACATGAAGAGTGGTAAGGAGAGGTATTGGAAAAGGCAAAAGGTGAAGGCATGTCCAACCAAATAGTACATTGGGGTGGGGGGGGGGGGTCGGCTGTGGTCAGGCCTTCATGGGTTCGCTAATCCTGGACAGGACTATGGGCCTGCAGATCAAGCAGCTGTTCATCCTCCCCTTAGAGTAGGACGACTATAAATTCGATACCTGGTTTATAATTCTTTTCTCACACTTGCTCGCAGTTTCCTCCACAAGAGAGGTACTGCTAAGACCAGACGAAGAAAATGCCTCATTCGTTCACATCCATTCTCTCACTGATGCGTGCAATGCACCGAAACCTAAGCCACCTTATGACCCATAGACCTATCTGTGGTTACCCACGGCTGTTTCTTATACCCTGGTTTAGTCCACTTACAACACGCCGCTCCCATATATTCCACATTGCTCCAATTCACTCTATTCCGCACATGCATTTCATCCTCCTACATGTTCAGGCCCTGAGTACTCTGAATCTTTTTTACTCCATCCTTCATTTGCAACTTGTCTCCTCCACTTCTCAAACATATACCCTATTTGTCAACCTTTCCTCTCTCATTCTCTCCATGTGTCCAAACCATTTCAACACAGCCTCTTCTGTTCTCTCAACCACACTCGTTTTATTACCAAACATCTCTCACCCTTTCTTTACTTTCTCGATCAGACCACCTCATACTACATACTGTCCTCAAACATTTAATTTCCAACACATCCAGAACATTCGTCCCTCTAAACAGAGGTGATCCTGTTTAATTAAGTCCATAGTTCCATTCGCAGCCTTGTTGACTCCCAGGTATCCAAAACACTTCAATTCCTCCAAATTTTCTCTTTCCAGACTTACACCCCAACTAAGCTGCTGTCTCTCTTCCCTGCTAAATCTAGTAACCTTGCTTTTATTCTCATTTATTCCAACTTCCACGTTTCAAATACACCCTCAGTCTTAGACAAAAACTTCAGCAGTTTGTCACTTGAATCTACCACCAGTGCTTTGCCATCAGCAAACAACAACTTACTAACTACCCAGGCTCCCTCGGCCCCTTTCTCAAATATCCTTGCATTAACCTTCCTCATCATCCCATCCTTGAATTAATCAAACAGCCATGTTTGAGTGACACAACTCGTGCCACATACCAACTTTCACCTGGAACCACTTACTTTCCTCTCTACGTACTCGCATGAGTAGTACTCTCTTGATAAAAACAGTATTTCAAGTAGCGCTCCTCCTACACCATATATTTCTTAAAACCTTCCACAAGGCACCTCTATCAGCCTTATCATACGGTTTCTTCAGATCCATGAATGCCAGATAAATCCTGTTTCTCTAAGTATTCCTCACACACATTCTTGAAATGAAACCCCTGATACACAACTCCTCTACCACTTTTGAAACTACACTGTTCCTCCTCTGTTTGATGCCCTGTACATGCCTTCACCCTCTCAGTCATTTCTATCTCGTACAACTTGCCAAGTACACCCAGCAAACTTATACCTCTGAAGTTTGAACACTCACTTTTATCCCCCTTGCCTTGATACACTGGTACTATACATGTGTTCCGCCATTCCTCAGGCACTTCACCATGATCCATACATACAATGAAAATCCTAACTAACCAGTCAACAAAATAGTCACTCCTTTCTTAAGAAATTAAACTTCAACACCATTCACTCCAGTGGCCTTGCCAATCCTCTCTCCACCAAACCACTCTCCATGACTCACTTCGCACACCACACCGACCCAAACACCCATCAGCCATCCTATCATCAAACACATTCAACAGTCCTTCAAATACTCCATCTCTTTACTTCACTACCTATTACCACTTCCCCATTTGCCCCCTTTACCGATGTTCCTATTTGTTCTTTTGTTTTCCCCATACTACTAACCTCATTCCAAAAATCTTTATATTCTCCCTTTAGTTTACTGGTACTTGTTCACCCGAACTCTCATTTACCCTCTTTTTCGACCTCTGCACCTACCTCTTGACCTCCTGCCGCTTTTTCTCATATATCTCCCAATCATTTACACTCCTTCTCTGTAAGTACCGCCCTAATGCCTCTCTTTTTTCCTTTACAAGCAATTTTACTTCTTCACCCCACCACTCACTACCCTTTCTAACCTGCCCACCTTCTACCTTACGCATGTCACACGCATCTCTCACACTTGCCAGCCCTGCTTCCTTAAATACATCTCAGTCCTCACCCATTTCGTTTACTGTCGCCTTTTGCCATTCTGCGCTCGATTTCTCCTGGTATATCATCGCTCGTCACTTTTCTAAGTTCACTTTTTTATGTTAGCCGAGACGGCACTGGCAACTGAGGCCCTAATCAAGGCCATCTCACTAACGCTATATATATATATATATATATATATATATATATATATATATATATATATATATATATATATATAT
>JAYMFT010375331.1:0-21132 GCA_038088735.1 Panulirus argus
TCTCTCTCTCTCTCTCTCTCTCTATATATATATATATATATATATATATATATATATATATATATATATATAGTGTCGCTTGTTAGCCTTTTGTGCCTTACCTTTGACAGGCCACCGGCAGAGGGCAACTCCAGCGCACTGTTTCCCAGAGACAACGGAGTTCCTAAATCGTCCAAAATAAAGTAAAAACCCCAGCACACCCTTGGTGTTTGTCCGTATTTAAAAAAGAAAACTACAACTACTACCACTGCATCGATGGAGTTTGGGCAGCGCCTCCTCCCCCTTCAGTTCCACCCCTGAGAATGTATAAAAACGAGGTTACCAGAAATGGCAATGAATAGCACTTTCTTAAAGTGCTGAAAATTTGAATTATGGTTCTCCCAGCTACAGGAGTCGTGTTGGGAACTTTTTTCTTGGGAAAGTTACAGTCTCCATCAAAATATTTTTGACAGAGTTAGGAATTATCTCCATATCAGCCGAGGTAAACTTTTGGCTAGCTAAATCTCAAGAGATGAAAGTAATCTACAGCTGAATGATTTTGTACGTGGGTGACCGGAAATAACAAATATTTCTGTGCTTGTAATGTTCGTGGAAGGACCCACCATATTAACAGATGCCTTCAGTCCATAAAGTTTTAGTGATAGCAGATGAGGACCTTACCAATAACATGTATAACAGGTTGATACACCCATAGGGCTTTGGTGGAGAGTAGCAGCACCAGCAGCACACAGCCCATGTTGCCACGCCAGTGTAGAGGAGAGGACGAAGATACCAGAAGGGATAATAGAAGAAGGATGCTAGAGAGACGAGAGATGCTAGAGGATGAAGAAGAGGAAGAGTCCTCGAAAAAGACCTTCGGGAATAGAATTTGTAAAGCAGCAAAAATGACATCAGGAATCCTCATATCAGTGGGTCTTGTGCTAGTGGTGAGTAGACTGACTAGGTTATCCTGTCTTTCCACTAATCTACATCACAACTGGTAGTACAGTACAGAAGGGAATATTCAAGCAACCTGTTCCATGCATGTCGTATAGGGTGACTAACCGGAGTAGGAATAGGTAGGTCGAATTCCACCTTCCATATATCTGAGTTCCTAAGAGTGGAAACAGAAGCAGAAATCAAGCAAGGAGTGCCTTTAAAGGCTCAGACTGGGATTTCTAAATGTGCATGGATGTAACCAGGATGAGACAAATGAGTCGGATAGATGTTTTGGGGTTGGAATTAGGATGTTCAGGCTCAGCGTGAACTAAGCTTAAGAGGTAGGGGAAAGATTGTTCTAGCAGTGTCACAGGGGTAAAGTTTGGGGTTAGTGTGAGAGTGAGAGCAAAGGACAGGGTGGCTCTCTCCAGGAGCTGTGGTAATGTGTGAGTGTAAGGAGGTGAGGCCGAGACTGTTTACAGATGATATGGCTCCCGAGTCAGACTCAAGTGAGAAGCTGTATAAGCTAGTGTTTGAGAAAGTGTGCCAAAGGAGAAAGTTGAGAATTATTACGAATAAAAGTTAAGTTTAACAAGGGAGAAAGACAGGTTAGTTGGAGTGTAAGTTTGAATGGAGGATAAGGAGTGTTTTAGGTACCTGGGAATGGATATGGCAAAGGATGGAACAATGAGGGATGAAGTAAGCCATTGGCTAGGTTAGGGAGCTAAGGTCCTGGGTGCATTGAGGAGAGTGTGAAAAGGGAGGCCTGTTGTATGGATGTTCTTGCAGGGTCACAGTTGTTGGATCAGATTTAGTAATTCTCCATATAGGGCTATTTTTATCGTGATGTGGGCATTACTGTTGAGTTTTATCGTATTATGTGATTTTTTTCCTTAAGTATGAATTTTTATGTGCAGATGACAGCTAGAGACTGAGTGTGAGCGAATGTGGCCTTTTAGTCTGTTTCCTGGCGCTACCTCGCTGACGCAGGGGATGGCAATGCTATTTCCTGTGGGGCTGGGTGGCGTCAGGAATGAATGGAGGCGAGCAAGTATGAATATGTACATGTATATATGTGTATATGCATGTGCATGTATATGTATGTATATGTTGGTAGGTATATGTATGTATTGTGCATATATGTGCATGTATGTATATATCTGTGTATATGAGTGAATGGATCTTTTTTCGTCTGTTTCCTGGCGCTACCTCGCTAACGCGGGAAACAGCGATCAAGTATAATAAATAAATAGATAAATACATAAATAAATATTTATGGAGCTAACGTTGTGAAGGATTTCCAAACCTGAACTCTGACACCATCTCTTGGGTAGCTCGGCAGTATGCAAATAAGTCTAACCACTAAATCTTGCACGTTAAACAATTTAATTTTTAATTTTCATTGGAGCCTTTGCATGACATTACTCACAACTTTAGCTTTCCCATTACCTTCCTCAGCAACCAACTGTCTCAGATACCTAAAGTCATTAGCAGAGTGCAGTTTCCTCCATTTAAACTGGAATTACAGTTTGCTGTTTATCTATTTGAATTAATCCTAACATTTTCATCCCAAATATACCATGAAAATAACCTAAAGCTGTATCTAAACCTTCATGTGATTTAGCCAATAGATCTGCATAATCTGTATACATTAACTATGATAGTTTGCATTATGTTTCACGGCATTTCAGGTGTACATTACAAACACTTTTACCTCTCATCTTAGATATACGCCACATATATAAATTGATTAAACACCCAAAGTGACAGTATGCAGTACAGCTTAGACACACCTACACAACCAATTGCACTCACGCAAACGGTACATATTTTGAAGGCTTCCTTGCACACACGAATCCCCATAAATTTAAAAAAAATTTACGGTAGTAGAGAATGTGCAAGAGATGGGGCACCATGAGTGTAAAATTCCCTCCCTCCCCATATGATACAAATAGGTAATTACTGTCTCTCTATTGTTTTCCCCTTTTTCCTCCTCATCTTTCCTCTCTTTCTTCATCCCTCCAACACTATTCCTCTTAATAGCAATTCATCCTTTAGAATAGTTCTTTTTCTTCCCCAACAGTTCTATGTGATCATTACCACTATTATGGGAGAATCATCAGCACTGGATATCTTCAACTTTGAATATGGCGCTGATGATCTTTTGATTCACCAACAAAACCTGACGGAACCCACCTTCATAATGGACCTTGAGAGGCGAGAGACTGGTTTTGGAATACAGTTGGAATCAGGTTCACAAGAGGCTGAATATCAGGGCTCGGAGACACATAATCCAGATGGTCTTCCATGTGAAGAGTCTACACTTCTGTCAGAAGAGGGAGAAATACAAGAAACTGTACAAAAAGATGTAGATTTAGTGCATAAGAATGAAACAGATGCCGAGGGGAGATCTTACATTGCATATATTCCTGTTCCTCTCAGCAACGAGGAAGAAACTGAGGTAGAAAATGAGGAAGAGGAAGAAACCAGTTCTATGCATTCTAATCCTCTTTTTGTGCCAGTAATGATTGTATCTGGTGATGGCACACCTAGCAATTTCCCCCAACCCCAAGGAAGACCACATCATGCGCTGCCTCCAGTAAGACCTCCTTTGCCTCGTATCCCTGTTCAAAGACCTCCTATAGTGCAGAGAAGAATCACTCCTCTAGTCCCAGGAGGTGTTCCTATTTCTGTACCTACACGCACACTTCTCCCACATCCTCAGACCCCTCGCTCATCACCTCATATGGTGCCTCCTGTAAGAGGACCCAACAGTCTTCCAGTAATTCCCACATCTGGCAGCGTTCAGCAGCCCTCTAGAACTCCAAACATTAGGCCTGAGATAAATGTTCCGAGTAATCATCCTGAAGGTCATCATCCTTACACGATTAACCTAAGTCATTCATGGGCAGGCGGTCACCCAGGTCATGCTGAGCAACGAATGGGAGGAGGTGTAAGTGGCCTTAATGGGAATTTGTGGAATAATGGAAATATTGCTAGTGGAGAGAACATTTTGAATGGGATGCGCAATACAAATGCAAGGGATAATGGTCACGGAATGAACAGTATGAATGGAATGAATGTGAACAATGGAATAAGCAGTATTAAGGGAGCAAATACTAGGGGAAATTACATGAATAGCGGTATGAATAGGATTAATGGCATGATTGATAATAGAATGAATAACATGAATGAAATGAATAATGGGCATGGAATAAACAGGGATATGAGTAGAATCAGCACCCATTCATCAGGCAGTACTAGACTGGGCATTTGGAACTCTCTCTTTGAAATTATGAACAACCCCAGTCACTCCTCTGGGACAGAGAATATAGTAAGTGGAAGTAGGTCCATGGTTAAGAGTCAGGGACAACATATGAGAAATATGGGTGACAGCAGGGGTCATCTAATTAGCAGTCTAGGTCAGGGCTCATCAGAAATAGCAGGCATGGGAAGGACTGCGCCTAGACCAGGGTTTCTACTACCTTCTAGGACTGGATCTCTTCCCCAGTCTTCTCCAGGTATCTCAAGGGAGGGACCACCTACACCTCGAAGAGTGGGAGACAAAGGACCCAACAAGCCTCTTCCAGATCGTCGAATGCGTCCTCGGTTGCGTCCTAGCTCGAGGATGTCAGGCCCCTTGCCAAAGCCTCTGCAGCATCGGCGCCCACTACCGCGTTACCGTTATAACCTACCGCCAATCCCTCCACCAATAGGCATGCCAATCGTTCCCAGAAGGCCTCAAAGACCTCAAAGACATCGGCCTCCAAAGGACTTCCAGTACCCAGTTGATTCCACCAGTATACAGGACATCATCCGCTACATGACTGAGAAAGAGCAGCAAGGTAATAGAGTGCGGCCACCTCCAGGCTTCACCATTGGCAATCAGGATCACATTATTGGTCCTAATCCCTTCCGAAACAGTAACTCAGAAGGAAATGTGAACTTTGGAAATGCGCCTCCAAGTGATTTCGCCAGTGGAGGAGGTAATCGTTTTAACAGTGGAGGCAGTTATAAATTTGGAGGAAATGATTACAATGGTGGAAATAACTTTCATAATGAAGGCAATAACTTTTTTGGAGGTGGTGGAAATAACAATGTTGTAAGTGGAGGGGGTGGCATTAGCGGATTTAATCATGGAGGAAGCAGTGAGTCTATTGGTGGAAATCATTATGGCAACAGTGGTAGCAGCGTAGGTAACAATTTCAACAGTGGAAGTAATAGCTTTAACAGTGGGGGGAACTTTAATGGAGGTAACATTAACAATGTTCACAATATAGGTGATAATTTTAATGGGGGAGGTAACAATTTTTATGGTGGAGGCAGCAATTTTAATAATGAAGGATACAACTTCCACAGTCATGGTGGAAGTTCCCTCCCTCCAGTAAAGAATACATATGACGCAAATGTAGGCAAATCTCGTCCCTTCAGCATCATGCTAGATGTGTACCCTATGGAAGATTCTTCAGCAGCTATAGGTTCGAGACCCTTCCATACTAGTATCTCGGTCCCCACCAGTGGTGGACAATTTGACCTTAACAATGGATACAACAGCAATGACAGTGGCCATAGCAGTGGGGGTCGATTTAGCCCTGAGGATGAAGCTAATAAGCATGAAGTTGTTCTCCACCTTAATTTGTATTCCAAGTCACCGTCATTAAACCGAAGGCAAGGGTGAGAACCATTATTTATTCCAGTAGAAATATGTATTTTATTTTCATTTGCGATAAGGGTTGTTCAATTTTAAACTGCTATAAAGATTGCTGAACATTAATAAAAAAAATAAAAAAAAGGACAATTAACATGTAGTTCTTATTTCTGCTTACAGGGGCTCTGGCGAACTTGCAGTTGGTCGAAATGGTGCAGTATCTCTGGAAATCCCTCTCACAGGAACCCTTAGTCCCCTTGACATCTATAAGGCAGTCATGAGTAAGGCACGATCACAAAAACCACAAGCTCAAGTTCAGGTCATTCCAGGTGAGTGATAAGACCCGCATTTTACAGACTGGTGTTGACATGCTCACTATTAAGAATTAGGTGTCCAGTTTTTTTTTTTTTTCATTTTGCTACGGTTGGTACACTCATGGATCCGTAAATTCAAAATTCCCATGTGAGGTGTTTCACCCAAATATTTATGCTGAATGTTGCCATTTGACATTCTACTACTTGTTTCTTTAACCACTCCACTGTTGCAGTCATAATATCCAGGAACTATTGTCATGCGAGATATTCTCTGTCGTGTGGTATTTTTGTAATTATTTTTCTGACAAATATGATTATGATTGGTTTTCGTCAGAAATATATTTATCATGTAAGAGTGACATGGCAGATCTCGTACAGGCTTCCATCACAGCAGAACACATACTAGTTTTAACCAATACTGGTTTTCTTTAAAATGTCCGCAAAAAACCTTGTCTGCCCACCATGTATTTTCCAAGGTGATGTCACGCTTACAATTTAGTCATCTCTCCTTTGGCCTTTACATTGTAAATTAATTACATTGCATTAAACTTATGTGAAAAGTATTTTTTTTCAATATTACATATAGTGTTTCATGTACATAAATATAGAACCATCATCAGAGAAGGAGTATATACAGGAATAGAACAAATCACAGGAAGTGAGAACATACCATGTAGTATACATATATTTTTGTTTTCCTTGATGTTTGAAGCAAGGAAAATATGCATGCATGAGAATTGTCACAACACACCCTTATTCAAATACTTGTATACCAAATGGTCTATATATGCAAATTCTCGGGTATAGAGTATGTTACTTTTTACAGTTCAGCTATGTATGACAAACTTTCATAGTCAGTATCGCTACTTTCTGTTATGGTCTTTTAATTCACCATGGAAACGTAAGTCAATGTGTGGAGCTGTTACAAAGGCGGTGGGTGGTTACTGATATGATTGCCTATTTTTTACCTACTTGTACTGTACGGGGAGGGAGTTTTACACTCATAGGCCCTATCCCTTGAATATTCTCTACTATCATACAGCCTTTCAGATTTATGTATGCTGTCAGCATTAACCATGTCCTCATTCATTCTGTTCCATTCATCCACCACATTAAAAATATTTCTTTACATCACTAGTAACCAGTTTCTTAATATCACGGTATGTCCCCTGGTTGCTTAATCCTTACATCTCGAAGAATTGTTCACAGTCCACATCAGTGATATCTTATAAAAACTTGAGAAGTTTTGATCAGGCCTCCCCTCACTCCTCTCTCTTCCAGTGTGGGTAAATTGAAAGCCTACGGTCTTTCTTTAACTTAGCGCTCTTAATTCTGGTATCATGACATGTTGCCTCTTCTGTACCATCTCTGTGAGCTCTTTGTGCTTCTTCAGGTACAGTGATCAAACCTGAGAAGAATATTCTAGTTTTGACTTATGTAGGGATTGAATAGCTTTCTTAATATTACCATATCCATATACTTGAAATCTATTTTGATATTTGCCATATTTGTTCTAATATATGGGACTGGTGACAGGTGGGGAGGATGTCGACTCCTAAATCCTTCCCATTTTACATTTGCAAATGTTGAATTTCAACAACCATGTTTCAGATGAACTCGAGTCTAATTAGGTCCTTTTGTAAGTCGATGAAGTTCTCTTTGCTTTTCACTACCATCATGTCAATTGCACCATTTACAAACATATTTAGGTAGAATTCCAAACCTTTTTGTTAAGATATTAACAAAGATTGGAAAGAGTAATGGACCCTGTGGCACTCTGCTGGTTACCTAAACGCATCTAGAAAAGGCTCCTCTAACATACATAGCCCTTTCAGACAATACATAATGGGAATAGTAACTGCAAGGAAGAGCAAAGTGGTGTTTTAAGTATATAATCCTCCAAAAAAATTGGAAAGAACCAGAACAAATACACAATGATAATAGAGGAACTATCAGGATGGTACATAAAGCATTGAAACACTAACTTCTTGGAGATGGTAAAGCACTGATAATGGGGGATTTCAGTTATAAAGATCAAGACTCAGGGAACTTGGATTCTCATGGTGAGAGAGAATCTTGGAGACACAAGATTTTAGAGTTTAAATTGGAAAATTTACTGTTCCAGCAGACACAGCACTTTAGAATGAGAGGAACTGATACACCATCAGTATTAGATATTATCTTCACTCATCCTGGCATGGATATTGAGAACATTATATATGATACACCTGTAGAAACATTATATATGATACACCTGTAGATAGAAGTGATCATGTAATGCTCACGTTTGAATATAAGGTAAAAGAGGGCAATATAAGAACAATGGTGAGACAGGAAATACAGAGGAGACATAATTGTGGAAACAACACAAACCTGAATAATTTCTATGGTAACATTGACTGGAAAATGGAATTCAGTAGCCAGAAACTAGGGTGTTGTGCTGAGAGGGTCTGTGAAATGTACAGTGAAGGAGAAGAGGTATGGGTAGCTCAAGGCTCATTTACAGAGGGAATAGTGAGAAAGAGGAAGGAAAGGTTTAATAAAAGATGTTATAAAGCAAATGAGCTTCAAGATGTGCCGTGGCACTCCAGCTGCAAGCATTTGCAAGGTATAAGAGAGGAAAGCATGAGTAAACTAGGATAAGAGAAGAGGAACAAAGACACTTTGAAAAGAATATTGTGGGCAAGGCAGCTGGAAATCTAAAACTATCACACAAATTCAGTAGGATCCAGTTGTCAGTTAAGGATTAGTTAATCAGGCTAAGGGATTCAGAGGTAAATATTGTAGATGATGATGTAAGGATATGTGAGGAACTGAATAGCAAGTTCAAAAGTATTTTCACCATGAAAGACACTATATCCCCCACCACCAGTGAGATGGAACGGGAAGGAGGTTTTGGAAATCATTGAGATATCTAGAATACTGAAAGGACTTGACCAGTACAAGGCTCACGGCCCAGATGAAATTTCATCATGTGCATTAAAGAGAGTTATAGGTATGTACTGGAGTGAGGCATAGTGCCAAGGGAATGGAAAAGGCTTAACAGCATCACAGGGGACTGGGAACTTGCAATGAACTTGAACTAGCATGCACTGAACCAGTCTCACTAACGTGTGTGGTATTTTAGGGTCTGAAAAAGATTATTAATAAGCAAGTGGATGACTTTCCTGAGTGAGAGGCAGCATGGTTTTAGAGAAAGATCATGTGTAACTTACTTATTGTAGTTTTACAAGAGAGTGAGCTCAGTCCAGGAGAAAAGGGAAGGCTGGGTAGAGTGTCTGTATCTGGACTGCCATTTAAGCTACTTGACACTGTATGACATGGGAGGCTGATTATGAAGCTGGGTCACAAAGAAGGAATAAGGTGGAAACTCCTTTGTTGGACAGATTACCTCAGTGGGAGAGAATAAAGGTTGAGTGTCTGGGGAGCCTTTTCCAAATGGGTTCAGGTGACCTATGGAGTGCCAGAGTTCATTTCTGGGACCATTACTCTTCTTGATCAATATTAATGACTTGCCTGAAGGTATGGAATCTTACTTGATGCAATCCTGCTTTCTAAATGCGAGCAGGATTGCATCAGCTTACAAGGGGACCTAATAGCTATACCCCAAAGTTAGTCTGGAATGTGGTTAATGAAATTAAACCCTGACGAATGTTATGCAATGAGGATGGGACAAAGCAAATGATGACCTCAGTACAGTTATTACCTAGCAAGAAATAAGCTTCAAGATTTTATGTGCGAGAAGGAACTTGGGAGTGGATGTTGTCTCTAATCTGTTGCCAGAGTCCCATATTAGGAGAATAGCAAGGGAGACAAACTGTCTGCTGGCAAATATCAGAACAGCTTTCAAGTATATGAATAAAAAAATATTTAGCAAACTATTCATATTGTAAATAAGCCCAAAACTAGAATATGCTTCTCAGGTTTGTCATGGCACCTAAAAAAGCACAAAGAACTCGTAGAGAAGGTCCAAAGGAGGGCAACAAAGATGGTACCAAACTTCAGACAGCTGACATATGAGAGAAGGCTGGAGGCTTTAAATCTACTCACCTTGGAGGAAAGAAGACTGAGGGGTGACATGATCACAACCTCTTTGAGTTTTTGAAAGAGATCGATGAAATGGACAGTACGTTAAGAGATGTAGGGATGGAGCAACCAGAGGACATAACATGAAATTAGGTAAGAAACCTGGAAATAAGGATATAGAAATATTTTTATAGTATTTGAGTGATGAATGAATGTACCAGATTTACAAGGTTAGGCAGACAGCAACCAAGAGGTTATGTGATATTAGAGAATGTTCCAGAGATGGGACTCCATGAGCATAAAACTCCCTCCCTTTACAGTACAAATAGGTAATTACCCTTCATCCACTTTACACACAACTATGAAGCCTTCTAATGCCCCTCCACATCTGACTCTTCATTCACCCTCTGACCAGGAAAAGAGGACACTCATTCGCATGATGAAGTGGAGATCGAGTTGTTTGATGTGGAAGAAGGCCCTCAGCTCCTTCAAGCAATTGAACAGGGCCTTCAAGAGCTCAACAACCACCTTCCTCCTCAGCAACAATTCATCTTCCCTGGAGGACCTATGTCTGTCAGTGATCTACATAATGCTGTCAATGGTGAAGGGAACTCCTCAACTTCTTCACAAGAGAGCATAGGTTATAGACGACCCCCTGCATCACCTCCATATGACTACAACTCTGACTATGAGTACTATGATTATTATGATTACTATGACTATAGGGATGTAGACTATGTAGAGCCAGAGCAGACAGTCACAGCATTTCCTACCACAACCACGACTCCTCTTGAAGAGGGATCTCATGAAGTGCTACCAACTCCATGCTGGCAGAAGGTGGATGAGGACTACAGTGGGTCAGCAGACTGATGCCTGTTATTATTTTTGGTATATTCAGTATGATGTCACTCTGAGACTCTTTCTGAAACATCCTTTATTGGGCATTCATGCACTTTCCTCTTTGGGAAAGTCATTACTTACACACTGTTATCCAGGGAATCTGCATATTTCAGATAACTTACAAATAAGTTGGTTATACTTCGAAATTTAGCAGTATGAATTATTCAGCTATGTCTTTGGAAACTGCAAATGAAATGTGTACTGAAACAGATAAGTTTGTGTGAAGGAAAAGGGACCTGGATATCTTAATCAAGTCAGTTAGTGATACTGTGCTTATTGGAAATTAAATGGTCTTTTAGATGTTAAAATTTTGTTAGAGAACTAAGTGCACTGTTGCATGATTCATTTAGATTATGACAATTTAAACAACATATCTACAAAGTGCATGAGATGGTTGTTTGTTTATGGGTAAATGTGTATATACCCCTAATTTCTGTCTGTATCAGAAATGAAGAAGTCCAAGCAAGGATGGAAGTTGTATACAAAATTAATATTTAATAGTATCTTAGTATATTTAGTTAATATTTAGTTATGGGGAAAAAGATGTACTGAAATGGTTGGGACATATGGAAAGAATGAGTAAGGAGAGGATAACAAAGAGGATATATGTGCCAGAAGTGGGGGTAACAGTTAGGAGGAGACCAAATTGGAAATGAGTGAGGAGAGGATAACAAAGAGGATATATGTGCCAGAAGTTGGGGTAACAATTAGGAGACCAAA
Organism: Panulirus argus; assembly: GCA_038088735.1. Classification (NCBI taxonomy): domain Eukaryota; kingdom Metazoa; phylum Arthropoda; class Malacostraca; order Decapoda; family Palinuridae; genus Panulirus; species Panulirus argus. The sequence continues at coordinate 11,527 of JAYMFT010375331.1, forward strand.
TTGGAAATGATAGGTTGGGTGAACAAGATTATAAATGACTGGGGCCTAAACATGCTGGAGGGTGAAAGGCATGCATGGATAGAGAGAATTGAAACAATGTGGTATACAGGGCTTGACGTGCTATCAATGGACTGAACCAGGGCATGTGTAGCAGACGGGGTAAACCATGGAAGGGTTTGTGGAACCTGGTTGTGGATAGGGAGCTGTGGTTTTGATGTAGTAAACATGACAGCTAGAGAATGGATGTGAGTAAATGTGGCTTTTCTCTGTCTGTTCCTGGTGCTACCTAGCTAATGTGGGAAATGGTGATCAAGAATGAAAAAAAGTTTATAATGCTCACTTATCAATAAATCTCGTAGCATCCCAAAAGTTGTAAATGTAGGATTTTATGTTTTTTCATTATGATGTCATAGATCCTATTCATATATATAATGCGTATCATTTTTGTTAATGTAGGACCTCAGGAACCCATTATTCTGAGCCAATTTATCAATAAATCTTTTAGTGCCCAAATAGAGTTTTAAATAATGTTGTAAATATATTTACATTAAACTGCCATAGATCACCTTGCAAATAATGTATAACTTTTGCTTACATAGGAACTCTGGAATCCATTATTCAAGGTCCATCTATCACTAAATCCTGTCATGCCCAAAAAGGAGTTTCAAAGGTAGATTTTCAAGGCTCTATGTTATGATGTCATAGATCACATACTTAAATATAAAGTGTATCATATTCATTCATATAGGAACTCAGGAGCCCATTATTCCAGGCCCATTTATCAATAAATCTTTTAACACCCAAAAAAGAAGTTCTAAATGTAAATTTTTAAATCATGATGACAAAGATTGCATTCATATAAATAATGTGAGCCATTTTCACTTACACTGGACCTCTGGAAACCATTATTCTATGCCCATTCATCAATAAAACTCGTAACACCTTAAGATGAATTGTAAATGTACAATTTTAAGGTTTTTACATTATGATTTCATAGACCCCATTCATATATGCAATGTGTACAATTTTTGCTACCTTAGAACCTCAGGAACCCATTATTCAAGAGCCAATTATCAATAAATCCTTTAGTGCCCCGAAAGGAATTGTAAATGTAAGTTTTTGAATTAGAATGTCTTAGATCACAACCTATTAAATAATGTGCTATTTTCAGTAATGTAGGACCACCGGAACCCATTATTCCAGGCCCATCTATCAATAAATCTTACAGCACCCAAAAAGGAGCTTTAAGTGTGTTATCAAGGCTTTTACATTATAATGTCATAGATCACATTCTTATAAATAATGTGTGTGTCACTTTCTCTATCATATGACTCTGGAACCCATATTCCATGCCCATTTATTAGCAAATCTTGTGGCACACAAAAAGCAACTTTAAAGCTATGTTTTTACACCTTTTACATTATGATGTCATAGACCACATACTTACATATAAAGTATGTGATGTTTGTTAACTCCTATGTTGGACCTCAGCAACCCATTATTACAAGCCCATTAATCAATAAATCTTTTACTGTACAAAAAGGAGTTGAAAATGTAGGATTTATTATCTTTATATTATGATCATCATAAATCCCATTCATATATATAATGTATATCACTTTCGCTTACATAGGACCCAGGAACCCATTAGTCCAGGCCCATTTATTAATAAATCTTATAGCATCCAAAAAGTTATGAACATAGATTTTTATGGTTTTTCTGTTATGATGTTATAGATCACATTCTTATAAATAATGTGTGTCATTTTCACTTACATAAGACCTCAGGAACCCATTACTCCAAGCACATTTATCAGTAAATCTTCCAGCTCCCAAAAAGTAGTAATAAATGTAGAATTTTAATGCTTTTACAATATGCTGTCATAAATCACATTCTTATAAATATTGTGTCATTTTTGCTTACATAGGACCCATGGAACCCATTATTCAAGGCTCATTTATCAATAAATCTTGTAGTGCCGCAAAAGGAATTGTAAATGTAGGACTTAATGGATTTAACATTATGATGTCACAGACCACATTAATATATATAATGTGTATCATTTTCCCTAAGGTAGGACCTCATGAACCCATTATCCCAGGTCCATTTATCAATAAATCTTTTAGCACACTAAAATGAGATGTAAATTTAAGTTTTAAGGTTTGTCATAGAGAACACTGTAATGAATAATGTGAGTCATTTTGACCAACATAGGGCCATGAGAGCCCAGTATTCCGGGCCTATTTATCTTGAAGCACCCAAAAAGGGGTTTTGTATGTATGCTTTTAAAGATATTTGTTATAATGTCATAGATCACATTCTTATAAATAATGTGTGTCACTTTCGCTAACTGACACTGTATTTCTGGAACCAGCCGCTTCACATGCACTGGTTTAGTCCACTGACACCACACTGACCCTGTATACCATAGTGTTCCAACTCATTCTACCCTGTGCACACCTTTCACTCCCCCCTGCCAGTTCGGGCCCCAACCACTCAAAATCTTTTTCACTCCATCCATCCGTTTCCCCTTCTCCTCGTGTATCTTTGTGTATTTCTGTGTTATCTTACCCAGACTACTATGCTATCTTGGTCAATTTGCATGTTATCGTACCCATACTGATTTATACTCTCTTGCTGTGTTTACATGTTATCTTTCCCAAAGGAAATTAGCTTCATATACCTTCATGTATTTACAAGATATCTTACTCAGACCAAGTTACCATTATATATCTTGGTTTATACAATTTATCTTACCCAAATAAAGTTATCTTGTATTTGTCTGTTATCTTACTGAAACCACTGTATATTCATGTTATCTTGGTGTATTACACGTATTCTTACCCACAACACTATATATCTACGTTACCTGGTTTATTTGCACTTCTTAAAAAGAGCAGTTTCTCTTGGTTTATTTGCATGTTATCCTTTAATTGCTCTCTCAGTTTACCAAAGACTGCAAGTTTGATGTACCAAAAATTTCTCTTTATTACTTATCTCTAAACCAGTTTTCTCTTGAAACTTTATTCATAAAAGATTATGGTAATCTATATGGAAACACATCATGAGTAACATCATGACTCTTTCTTAGAAAGAGGCTCTATGGTAATCACATATAAAAGATAAACCGAGTCAAATGTATCAAAATGTTATCTCTTTCATAAAAGCCAATTTCTACACCTACCGAAAGGTGGTTCGAAAAGACTTTCACAGACACTTCCCATTTCGACTGTTTCTTCAATGTATGCATCACTGGCCAAATAAAATTGCTTTTAAGCTCTTCCATAAGAATTGCATTTTGATTGTAAGATCTCACCGGTGAAACAGTGTCTAAAAGTAAGTGCTAAAAACAAGGTTTTATCATAACTGAAAATAGAAGAGAAAAGACCTCTTTTAATGTCAGAATATGAAAATACAAGGGATGACTGAATGATGTTTTTAACAATTCTGCAGCTTTATTTACACTGTCTTTTAAGTATACTGTAAAACAATTATGCTATATTAAAATTGCTTGGAAACTTCAGTCACATAATAAATCAAATTCTACGATTATGAATTCAATGGACTAAAGCAGTCAATGAATGGCTCTTGTGCTGCCTTAACTATGAGAAAAGTTAATTTACAAAGCCCTCTTTATAAAACTAAAGACTGTATTTTTTAAATTAAATGCCATGCACACAAACAGTGCTTGCCACTGGTGCCATAAGTCCCATGTGTGACACAAACAGTGGGTAGTGCAGCTAAATTTCTGATCTTATTCATTATTTTATATTTCCTGCATTCAAGACAAGTTGTACAGCTCCACACATCCATGCACTAAAGACCCAAAATAGTAAAACTCTGAACTGATGTCTGACATGCTAGAAAGCATTGAAAGGAAAGAACAGAACAGCAGCTGTAACTAAAGGATAGCTTCTTAAAACTCAGCAATACGACACTAAACACAAATGATTTGGAAACATACTTCCTTAAAATTCACATATAAAGTCATCCTTTTCAAAGGATAACTATATTTCCAAAGTTTTATTTCTTGTATCATTCAACATACATTTGATAAGGGGGCAGGTGACTTGATTAGAAGAAAACCTGCAATGGTTTTGAAATACATCTCTCTGTAGTACATAAGAATGCTAAAGAGGTTTTTTTTCTAAGGCTCCAGTCACAGACAGAAGTCTACATCAAGAATAAACCTAAATTGAAACGTAAAAAGAGGTCAGTGTGACAAAAAAAAAATGAGAGAACAGAAAAATCAATATGTTTTTGAGGAAATGGAAAACATGCCTTTTAAAAAAGTGAAAGCTGTGGTTACCAGGAAAGATATTAATAAAAAAAAAAAAAAAGAAACATAAAAACTACAACATATTATATGGAAATGGATATAGTATGGTATCAAAGGGTGCCACACAAGTGAATAACAGAAACTATTTTGATACTTTAGAATGAAAAAAGATTAATGAACTAACTGCTGATCAAAGACGTTTTTTCAGGATGGCAATATAGTATGTATGGATGGCAATATAGTATGTATAAAAGACAAAACATCAACAGAAGAGAAATTAAGCCAAATAATATGGGAATAAATAACAATATAAAAAACTGTCAGGGACTGAAAACAATGAAAGAACAATAAATTAAGGTGACAGCAGCAATAAGAAAAGGAAAGAGAAAAGAGCTTCATGAAAAATTAATGAAAGAAGTAATGTGATTCCACATGAGAGAACTAAGAAGAAATGGGGAGAAAGTAATAAACAAAATGAAACTGAATTCAAAAGATTTACTGTATTATGAAAAGTATTTCAATACATGAAAATAACCCAAAGGATAAACAAGATGCTAAGTAATCAATACAAGCTAGTATTCAGCACAAAAACATAAGAATTATTTCATCAGTACGATAAGAAAGCCAATAAAGGTACTATTTAGAAGCTGACATAATTAAGGCAAAAGACTAAGCATTACGACCAAAAGGAGTATATCATCTGTATTCCTTAATCCTTTGGGTTCTCCCACCCCATCCTCAGTGTGGATGAGGGATACAAAAATATGAATATTCAAATATTTGCAAAATAACCTCTATTTAAATACACCTTAATAACTAAAAACCAAAAACAAAAACAAAAAAAATAATACTCCCTAATCCCTTCGAAACAGTAACAAACTCATCCTGTATGATGATACGAGGTGTACTGTTTAAATGTTTACATTCACCCCATTGATATCAAACCAGCATGTCCAATAGGCACACTACTAGGAATATAAAACATACCTACACAATAACGAAACACTGCAAAAACAAACTAAGATCAACATACTATATGGCCAATCCCAGTTGATGGTGGAGAGGAAAAATTTATACCTTTTATCTCTAGACATACCAGAAACTGTTTCAAGGCCACTGTCACTCCTGAATGCCCCCAGAAAGTTCATATTCCTCTTTTCAACACTTCATACATGATCTACTGCTCTACAGCATGTCATACAAATTTTATCACAAGCTGTATATAAACTGTAAAGCTTAAAAGTTGGAGCACAAGACTTGTCACTATGACTAGCAGATTACAAATGAGGTAATCTTTTATTATATGGGTAAATGTATATGGCACTTGGCAAGTTTAAAATAATGAAATCTAAGTTTAACTTGGCAACTGCAAACCTACAAAAAGTAGGTCCAACACAAAAAAGCTTTTAAAAAACGAAGCATACATTGGAAAATTTAATGACGCAATCAACAAAACAAAACTAAAATGAAAATAATGCAGAAGATATCCATAAAAGAGATGTATCACCAATTCATAAAAGAGGGTCTAAGCATCTCCCAAAAGAATTCAGACTAGTTAGCCTGATATCACAAATAATGAAAATATTTCAATGCCAAAAAGAAACCCACTGAAACACTAGAACAATAACAAAACATAAAAGGTAGTAAAGTAGAAGGATGGATCAAGCATTTTCTAACAAAAAGAAAATTCATAGTAGCAAATGGAGCCATGTTTCACAGATGTTTTATCAGATACACCTAAATGAAGTGTAATGGCATCAATACTACTGAGCCTGAGAGGAAGCAAGTTTGAATACTGCTTTTTTGTATTTGTATGGTCAGTGAAAAAAAAATATAAAAAAAGTTAGAGAGTGTAGTCCCAAAATACATTATAAGTAGAAATGATGTAACAGAATACCTAAACAACCATTAAAACTATTAAAACTACAAGAACTTAAAAAGATGGAAAAAATAGGTGATGGCAGCAATTACAGAATGAAAAATCCTTGCATAGGGAAAGGAACAAACATACATTGTAATTTATTAGGAAAGAACAAATCTTCGTGAAAATTTATCTTAAAGACTATAAATGAAAGTAGTAACTGCCAAACCAAGAAAATAGAAAGGCTTTTCAATGTTCTACCCAGTGAGATTTATTGAGAGTCAACAGCATTAGCCTAAGGCAACAGAAAACAGTATTGGTAAAAAAAAAAAAAAAAAATAGATATACAAATTGCAGTATGCACCAGTCCTGCTTCAGGCAAAATTTTGTAGGCACTCTTTCTCCCTCAGGTTCCTTTTTTTATAATCACATTTCTTTCTGAAATAGCTTCTGAAAATTTGAATGAGTGATGGCACTGAAAGTCCATCGCAAAAAATGGGCAATGAAATAAACAATACATCAGGCTTAATGTTCTGATTAGATGCTCCCTCCAAATATTCAGTTTCATAAGTGATCACCTTTCTTTACCTCATCTGCATTTGTGTTGTGTTAAGGTTATTTTATTTCATTATTTAAAACCATGGGCCCAAAATGCAAAAGAATGGAAGAGGGTAGATGTGCTGGAAATGAAATGCCCAAGGACAATATCTGAAAAAAGTGTGGTAGTAAGGAGAATATGACATAGCTGAACAAGGTGTACTAAAATAGCTTGGACTTATGGAGAACAGAGAAGAGAGACTAACTAGGAGAATATGTGTCAGAAGCAGCAGGAGCAAAGCACAAAGGGAGATTAAGAGAGTAGACAGATGGGGCAATTAATAAGAGTCCAACATGGCACAGGCAAATAGGATGCCTACTCAAGGCCAACTTGGGTAAAAAAAAAAAAAAAAAAAAAAAAAAAAAAAAAACAGGAAAAATGTAGAAACTTTTAGAGTAACTGGAGATTAAACTTGCAGGAAGGTGAGAGGTAAGCATGGGATAGAGTGAAATGGAGGTAAGACATCCTGTGAATGGGCTGAACCAAGGAATGTGATGTGGTCATGGAAAACCATGAACACATGGGGTTTGGCTGTGGATAAAGTGCTCTGGTTATGGTGCAATATACATGACAGTTAAAGAGTGGATGTGTGTGAGTGTAGCTGCTCTTCATCTGTTTCCTTGCTCCATGGGAAATGGATTATGAACAAGTATGAAAAAAATTAAGTGCTGGACTTCTGCTTTGTGAGAAATGTAAACATATGTTACAGTAACAAATTACAAAGAGGCTTTTCCCTAAAGGTATTTCAATTAGAATAATACTGTGTTACAAATCAATCAGCTTCTTTCACAGACTAAAGTCCTGCATTAAGATGAAATGGCAGGAATTTAATGTATACTTAAATGCAGTGACAAGATAGAGAAATATTAAGAATTATGCAGAAGATAACTGAGACGATCATGCAAATCAAACAAAAATATGTCGTCCACTCAAAAATTTATACAGGCAAACCTTGCTAATTCAAAAAATAATGTTTATGTTATTTGTCCAATTCTGCAACGACACAAGGTCTTATGGCCCTTCTGAGCGTAACAAGCAGACTCTGACCTGACGGGCATGATAGGGGACTCATAAGACAATAGATAAATGAGGTTTAACTATATCAAAAATAATTTCACATTTTTTTGCAACAACTATGAGAATTCACTCTAAAAAATATATAGAATATCAAATCATACAAAAGGGTAACTGATGACACAAAATCAAGTTTATGATATTATCTAAAAGCTCAATAGCATAAAGTGTGTTTCGTCAACTAAACCAGAGAGGCCTGTAGCAGAAGATAGTCATGCACCATGACATAAAATTCTAAGAATGTTTCACTTATAATTCACTGCCAGCTTATAAAATGTACGGGAATAGCAGAATCTAAGGAGTTTCATTTTGTTAGCATCAACAGTTACGTGAGCAAGGTACAACAAAAAACATTATAATCAAAATTTGTGTGACTCAAACTGGCAGCGCAGCACAATCTTGCAATGTTACAACTTACATCATTACTGAGTGCATTAAGGATCTTCTAATCAATAAAGGTGCAAATATACCTAAAGCCAATATTCATATAAAAGGAGTAATTTTTTATGCATCTAAGCAAGATTTATATGCACCTTTCTCTCACCTAAATCCATGGCTCAACTTGGACGTATAGTCAAAGCATCAAAGTGACGTGATAAACCCTTATGACTTCTGATGACTTTTATTATCAAAATCAATCTCTTAGCACAAGCTAAGGACAGCAAGCATAATGTTTTCTAAATTTAAGTCTCTTTGTATAATCATATATCAGTAACAGGAAAGATTAAAATGAAGCATAACAGCATGTAGACCCAAAAATTTGAATGTTTATAGCTTAGTGAAATTTTTCTGAGTGATATGACTTTGTTACTTGTGCATGGTATATAGTTATTTCTTCAGAAAGTTTCATTTAGAAGAAAAAAGTAAGTTATCTACATACATTTGTTATCATTCCTAATATTCTTCTTCTTCGTACTTGATCACAATTTCCTGCATCAGGTGAAATCGCAGTTCAGTAGGAGTTCATATAATTTATTTAACATGTTATTTTCTATACATGTAGCACAACATGCTTCACAGAAACAATCCATCTCATCAGGTGCCAATAATTCATAATTTTTCAAATACCAGCACTGCTATGGTATTTTTGTGGCAGTGCTGGGATTTAAAAGACTTTATGAATTATTGGCAGCTAATGAGGCAAACTGTTTCCGTGAAACATGTTGTGCCTTATGTATAGAAAAATTACATTAAATAAAATTATATGAACTACTAAATTGCCACTTCACCTTCGTAACTATCAGCAAGGCCTAATGTGATCAATATATTAATACAGGTAGCGCCAGGAAACAGATGAAGACCATCCACTAATATACATACATATATACAAACATGCACATACATGTACATATACACATCAACATATATACATATACATACACATACATATATATATTTATACACATGTACATGTTCATACTTGCTCGCCTTCATCCATTCTGACACCACCTCGCCCCATGGGAAACAGCACAAATGCATGAAGGAAGGTAGCACCAGAAAACAGATGAAGAAAGGCCACATCCACTCACACTTACTCTCTAGCTGTCATGTTGTAATGCAATGAAACCACAGCTCCCTATCCACATCCCTGAGGTAGGGTAGAAAGAAATCTACCTCTGTATTCCCCACGTATTGTAGAAGGCGACTAAAGGGGGCAGAAGCAGGATGCTGGAAACCCTCCCCTTCTTGTATTTCAATTTCTAAAAGAGAAAACGGAAGGGAAAAAAAAAAAAAAAAATATATATATATATATATATATATATATATATATATATATTTTTCTTTTTTTTTTTT
>JAYMFT010375342.1:0-36737 GCA_038088735.1 Panulirus argus
ATAACCTGTAATGCCTGAAACCCCGCCACAAAGCCAGTCAATCTTATGTTACTGACCCCCCTTGGGTCATGCCCTCCGCCACAGGCGTATGACAGAGTTTCAAAAATGCATGGCAAAAGGCGCATTCCCGGCTCCCGTTCCGACGACGATTTTCAAAGGGAAAATTGGGATACTTTTATGGAACACAAAAAAGAAAAAAAATGCAGGGAGTTTTTCCAATCCCCACAGGGCACCCGTGAAGCAAATAAAAGACGTATATGACGTATGAGAGAACGAGAACACCACAATGCGATACGTCATTTGTTATACACCTGAGGAACAACTCTCTTACAGGCACTGTCTTCATGCAACACCACGCCACCCACCCACTACTGTTGCCTGCAAACACTACCTCCCACCACCGTACTTGTTCCCCGGGAGGGACTCCCGCTTTTATAACGAGATGTACAACAGAGCCAAGGGCCCGCCACCTCAACAACCACGCAGTACAACATCTTCGCACAGGAAGTAAGGGCAAGTGGTCTCGTGACACCTGCCAGATGCTTCTGGTGATACTGTACAGGGGTACCTAGTGACAGCGCTAGGATCCCGATTCCTCCATCAAGGAACAGAAGTACTGAAAACTGAAACTGAAGGGCAAGCGGTGAGTCCTTCGGGTGGGTGGTGGGCTGGCGTGTTGGCGTGGCGCGAAAACATCCGCTCAGGGTGCCAACATTGGCCACACGAGTCGTTTACCTTGTTGTGAGGTCGTCATCCCCCTCACCTTATCTCTGGCTGTTATCATCATCATACACCAAAAACTCGATCACTTGAAAAACTATTGGTTATCTCTTTAAGAACAATTTAAAGGGGAAGACGCAACTATGACTGGTGGCGGGACATAGGGAGGGAGTGACAAGCCAATACTTGGACACAGGTTAAGACGTTGGGGTCCTCCAACCTCGACAAACAGCGCACACAATCGCATACCTCGGCCTGCCATTGCCACCTGCCCTTACATAATGCCCTCCAAAACGTACCCCTACCACACGAGAACGAGGGAAGGAGGGAGCGTCCTCTTGAGTTGGACTTATCAAGAGCCTACCACAACGACCAGTACATCAAAGTCTCTGTCTCACACACACACACACACACACACACACACAAACACACACACACACACACATACACACACACAAACACACGGTACTTCATAATATCTGAATCAGGAAATTACTATACATGAGAGAGAGAGAGAGAGAGAGAGAGAGAGAGAGAGAGAGAGTTCTTACACGGATATTTTTGCCAAAAGGCAGTAATAGCGCGTAAGGTTCAATGCAGGAAAATCTAGGGTTACGAAGCATGAGTCGTGTGAGCTACGTGTCGTTGTGTTATGCGTAAGATGGAAAGATCGTTAAGTCTGTGGACCAAAAACCAGCAGCCCACTGAGTGAGATAAAAGAAACGACTTCTAACCGGATCAGAGAAACGATACTTGACAGCCACTGAAATGCTGGCTCATTAAGAGAGAGAGGGGGGTACCTATGACAAGATCCTGCCATCTGGCAGGGCTAAGGTTAAGAATGTCTTGTAAGTTACGTGATGTCAAGTGATATTTATGTGAGAGATGCTGCGTGTATACTTGCACTGACTGCCAGACACCCACGTGTGGGTGAGACAAAGGAAACCTGGTCTAAGAAGGGAGACACATGACGGCCACTGACATGGTGGCTCACGGCGGCGGCGCCCTCAAAAACCCTCCCGATACCCAGGTGGTCGCACCTCCCTGATCATTGGAGCGAGTGTGGTGGTAGAGGGAGGAGGAGGAGGAGGTGCGCACCAAGTGGTATATGCGCAGTTTTCATACCAGTCTGGTGACGCCAACTCAACAGTTCTTACAAAGATGCAGAGCTAGAGCAACCAGAGAGGCCGTGTCATGAAATCAAACAAGTACATCATCGAAAAAGATGTAATGAAACTGTGAATGTCGCCGGCATACGAAAGCTCAGTACGCTGCAGGGGGCTACAGAAGGTTTGAGAGATGGGGCCCCACGGGTGTAGAACTCCCTCCCCGTGCAGTATAAACATTTGAGCTCCAACAATACAGCTATAATAATATAAACATTAGTCCTATAAAATTACAATACACATCACTCCTCTTACACATAACTACATCTTTTATTTCTCTGTTAAAAGTTCAGGTCGAGAGAGATGAGAAGCGTGGGAAGGAATGATGTGTTGGTGATGAGGAGGCCAGCGGAGGTGGTAGCCGGGAAACACACAGGACCCACTCATCAAATTCATCTTGCGTTGCTTCCTGAGGTGTGACGGTGCCTAATAACAGCTTACGTAAGGTGTGTGTGTACCCTAGTGTACCCTTGTTGTGGCTCCGAGACGGCCAGAGGGGGACTGGTGAGTAGCCAGGAGGGAAGACAGGCACATGTTGCACACCACACGGCGCAGGCATCACTATCAACCTTCCCCCACACGGACTCTCGTGTGTGTGTGTGTAATTGTGCAACACGGGGAGGGAATCCTGTACTTGAGGGTGGCCCCTTCTATTACGCTTTATTTTCTATTACATAAATTCTTTAAATCTTTTTTACTGTTTGCATTTGGAGTTCTGTTTGTGACCTTCTCACCTGTGTCCACAGCACTGTTAAGATATATACTCCTCCTCATCTTTTGGGACCTGACCACTTAGCTTCCTGTCATGCCATTAAGCAATTCTATGGCTGCCATCCCCTCCCTATGGCTTAGTACAGTTCCCCTACCTATGATATAGTCTTCCTTGCCTGCCTCCGAACCTTCTCCAGCAGTTGTGTCCCTTTAAGATGGGGTGACCAGTCTGGTGGGGCATACTCTGGTCTTGGTGCAATGTATATGCTATAAATGTGTGGTGGCGGGGGAGCACAAGCCCCCCTCACCACGTGGCCGCCAGCAGTAGCGGTCGACGCTCCCCGCGCTGGCACGAGCCAGGATATAAACAAACACTGGCCTCACAAGACGTGAGGCGTCACCCAGGCTGCCAGATGGCCGATCATCACACTATCCTTGGGCGTCTGATCGCCTCTCCGGATCTACTTTGGTGCTGCTCACGCCACTCTACGCAGAGGACCGAGACGCCTCGTGTTCAACACTTCCCAATGGCTCCACGCCGCCAGCAGCAGCAGCGGAACGCGTGGCAACCTCAATCCGGCACACCTTGAGACGTCATCACGCAAGTCGCAAAAACACCTGTGACGAGCCAGGCGGGTGAAGCAAAGGACGTGGTTGTTGTCCTACGGTAAGTAAACCCAGGCAGCAACCAGCCAGCCAACCACCCACAGGGGCCCTCCACGCTGCACAGACACGCCCTAAAACTCCCAACCCCCCTTCACCCACGCCCCTCCAAGCTTTAGGTTTTATAGATAGCAGCCACACCATGTAATCCATCCCCAGCCCGTCTAAACATCCCCCGCCAGGCCCCACGGTTCATGTGTACCAGCTACACATGTGGGCCCCCCTCTCCCTCCCAAACAAATATCCCCCCGCTGGGCCCCACGGTACATGCGTGCACCAGCTGCACTACAAGATGCTGAAACGCCTGAAGGTGTGTGTGTGTGGTGGCGTAGCACCGCCGGCAGACTCTCCTCACCACTCCTATGGTTGCATACTCACAACGCTTCCTCTACGGTGGACATCACGTGTGCTGCACCAACTTGTCATGCCTCTGTATGGACTACACACAACCATCAGTCCACCTCAGCGACCTGAGTAATATTATTCCACAATCCATATTCCCTACACCTATACTGTGCATATATCAATGTACTAAACACATGGGTCCCTTAGCTCACCTCAATAACTTGCCTCATGTTCAACTATACGTGTGACTCTATATGTTCAACTATACGTGTGACTCTATATGTTCAACTATACTCGTGCTAACTCTACATATTCCAACTCGTCGAGTGCCTGGGCTGTCTCGCCAGGCCACAGCATGAGAGCTGACAAACAAACTGATTAACCTAACTACACCAATTTCCGATCTGGGCTTTCCATTACTTCGGTCTGGGTAAACAAAATGTTCATATTGAAACGTGACCAGCTTATGCAAGCTTCGTCAGATGCTTGAGTCGGCGGAGCAATGATCTTAAAAGTACTGACGCTTGATCCTGAAGGGGATCAGGCATCTTCGGGTTCCTGCCTGAGCTTGGACATCGCGTAACGACAAGGTTCCATCGTGAGGTACAAGCTGACGGTGGCGGTGGGCGACGGTACTGGGGGCGAGGGCGGCGGAGGCGGCGGCACGTGGAACCATCCATAGCTATAATCAGAAGGGTGAGTGCCACGCCCACACGGCGGCGCTCCTCGTCCATACCACAGCCATACGCCCTATCGTCCGGCCTGACCCACCCGCCAGGTGGCGCCGGAGAGGTGGTCACACTACTGGTGGCCTGGGTGTGGCCACAGCGAGTCGCTATGGCAGCTAAGATGTGCTGGTGGAGGAGGAGAGGGAGGGGGGGGGTGGCACTGCCCCGCTACAAATAACCTCTACGGCAGATGTACGACGCGGCCAACCCTTGGCCTCCCCCTAGTACCTGGAGGAGGGCGAGGCGGGCGTGTTGTGTATACACCGGCACCAGCCTGGCTGGCTGGCTCAGGACAAAGACAAACACCGGGTACAGGTGAGACCGTAGCGACAGGCCGTGCTCAATACTGACACCCAACACGTGGCACTGGTCCCCTAACACGACACGACACCCGCCACAACAACCATCACGACCCACCACAATCACTGCAGCCCACGGTCGCTGGAGTAGGGGTGGCCGCCTGGTGCCGTCTCGATGCATGTCTTGCCCTAACTCCAGGCTGCTTACACTACAGCTCAAATGGGCTCGATGCGGCTGCGGTGCCAAACTGCGACTCGGGGACGAGTGACCTCCGGTGGCAAGGGATGATGGTGGTGAAGCTGACGCAATCTCTACTTCCCGAACTGATGGATGAAGTCCATGTTACGTGTGTGTGTGTGTGAGTGTGGGAGGGGGGGGGGCAAGCATTGTCGCAGGTGTGCAGGTACACTATCAAGAGTACACCTGTGGAAACACACACACACACACACACCATCGTTAGCTTTCACCCACGTGTGAGCCCTCTGGCTTGGAAAACGCCAGGTTATTACCATATTCATATTAATCAATAAATCGGGTCTCTCTCTCACTCTCTCTCTTTCTCTCTCGCTCTCTCTCTCCACATGGTATGACAAAACCAATGTGTCTATCCATGCTGGGAATATTTTTTGATTTGTGCCGGTATCCCTGGCCACTTTTCTGTGCACCCTAACCCTCTACCAGCGAGCGGAAGCGCCAAAGGATTTACAGAGGTCACAAAGGGTCTTTGTCAGACCCCCAAGTGGGCTTGATAACCATTACATAAACTATCAGTAAATATTCGTTCACCATTACGTAAGAGGAGACCGGCCTGACACCCTCCGCACTATCAGTGAGTCAGTGCATCCTGCCCGAGAGAGGACACGTGTCATGTGAGTCAGTCTCCGGCCTAACCTGGGCAACATCTGACAACAACAAAGCCGTATACACACACACACACACACACACACACACACACACAACTTCCAGCCCGGTTTTATCGAGTGCTTCATGAGGCCATCGGTGACACGTGCCCTTGGCGTGGAGTACTCTATGGAAGGGACGACCTACATCCCACCGGCGGCCTGCCAAGGTGCCAACCTTTCATGGCTGACACCTGATCAATCACACTATTTCCAGGGTGCGAGCGACAGGGTCCCGTGGGAAGGCTGGCCAGACTCACTGGATGACCTTACACGCGCGTCGGGTGGCCGGACAGAGGTAAGTGGCTTGCTCGCTCTCTCTCTCTCTCACTGGTCTCCTGTTTACACCGCTGAACACGATCTACGACCCTTGAGCATGATGCCCTGGTCTTTGACCTGACCCTCAAAGCATCAAAACATTCATGCTCAATGGGTTAAAGGTATTGGTCCTAGTCTCATAACAGAGTCCTATAATTACGTAATAGCACCGTTAATCTCCATCAGGTTCGACTAACGTAATCTTCAATCCTTGTTACTACAGTAAATGATACATACATACATACACAATTTTTCTTTAAACTAACTTGCAGTTTACCGTCGTACTGAGGTAGCGCCAAGAACCAAGCTTACGAGGAAGGGAGGACTTCCAGCCCGCTGTTATCATTATTATAATTACTGTCTAACCCCAAGACCCCTTTACAAATCCCTCTATAACAACAATAGGAGATCTCTGAACCCCTCCATACCTTCCCTCGCCTTACCTTACTTCACCCTTTTATCAGTATACAACAATAAACCAGCTGGGAGGGTTTGCGTGGCCTGAGCACTGTCGGTACACAACAAAACACCAGCTGGGAGGGTACGCATGACCTAAACATACGATTTGAGGTTCAAGTGGCCGAAGCTACAAAACTAACTACCCATAAACAGTGGAAAAAGCATACGGGCCTCAAGTCTAGAACTTTAAAGATTCACTCGACAAAAATCGACAGTGTCCCTGATGAGCTTGGCTGAGGAGGGCGAGATGAGGTCCGCACCTCAACGCCATCATCAGCCACACGCTTGATCCCGGTTGTTCCGGCTCAGAAGCATCAATCAACTCGCTGGTGCCATCGTCTGCCCACGGTGTACTGCGGCACGGATGCTAAAACAGATACGAGTTGACCTTAGCACGAGGTCAGGAGGGGAGGTGGAGGGGCGTGAGGGTCGCTCCCTTCACTGTGGCTCGTCTCCCCCCTGCCAGCACAGCAACAACCACCACCCTTAACAAGGCCAGTTTTCCTGGTGTTCCCATCATGTGACACACACCTTGGGCACCTTCTGGCCATGGCGGGAGGACTGTGCTCACGGTGGGGCAAGGAGAGAGAAGGGGGGTGGTACAGTGTGTAGCAAGGGCGAGAGTGGAGACGGCACAGTAGGGGCCTGAGGGAGCGTACGAAATCCGGCAATGTGATGGTGGAGAGACTGGAGGGTGGTACACCGTAGCTAGGGTGGTGCAGATGGCGGTAGCTGGGTGTGGTGAGGATTGGTGGCCGTGGTGAAGGCTGTGGTGGTGGTGGTGGTGGTGGAGGGGAGGAAGCCTGGCAACAGCAGGCTCCGCCGGCCACCATCAACAATGCCAAAGTGTGACCCCACGAGCCGCGTCACTAAACAACAAAAAGTAACCTTGCTATGAGGGCCACCAGTACCTGACACAGGCAGACCCAACCCTTACGGGGGCCGCCCTGTACATCACAAGTACCCACACTTCCAGACTCTCTTGTGCACGCACCAGAAGGTCTCGCAGCCAGCGTGCCGCGGCTTGGCTATAACCCTCACACCCAAGGCTATAAATCTGCAAGCTGTTCTCTACGTCACAGTGACACAACCAAACACACACACACACACACACACACACACACACACACTCACCTAAGCTTCCGTCGGCATCACACACACACACACACACACACACTACGTGAATATCAGACACAAATCACCCTATAAACTATTACTGCCTTATAATTTAGTCGTAAATAATGTTTACAACACTACACACATCACATGCTACATGTTAATCCTCTCTCTCTCTCTCTCTCTCTCTTCTCTCTCTCTCTCTCCTCTCTCTCTCTCGTAGTGAGATGCCTATAAGTGCTCGTAGGTACTCTCTCCCATCTAAGTACCTCCCAGAAAACTGACAACACTGGATCATAAACAATACCCTTGGATATTGAGGTTTTGATTTTAAAGAAACAATTTGTAACTGAGGCATATCGTGTGAAGTAGGACCGCTGCTAGTTAGCCAGGCGGCTACACCAGAGTACCCCACCAACACCGGTACATACACAAACACGTACTTGTACACAAGAAAAAGGGTTCAATCCATACACACGCGGCAACACACGTCCATCACGAGCCTGGCCAGATCCGCTGGCGTCATGCTTACACTAACCTATCATGAGAGACGTAAATACTTTCCTACAGTCCCTCCTATCAATGTATACATTAAACATGATAAATATACTGATCAAAAACGCATCTGCGGAATTCTGTATATCAGTGTGCCTTGCGGAGCGCAATCCTGGTTCTTACTATTGCCTTGGAAACAGTAACCAGGAAGGTGGATCACGCAATACAGGTACCCAACCCTGTCCCTGGATGAAAAGGTCAGAAACTTGCTTCCAGCCAACGGCCTGAGACGTCGGCCGGCTATTGTTAGAGCAAAGGGTGAAGGCTGAGGGTACGAACTAAGGATCCCGGTGCAAGGGAGGAGGAATGAAGAAAGAGATGGTCAGGGGTGGATGGAAGAAGAGGCTTGAGAGAGAGAGAGAGAGAGAGAGAGAGAGAGAGAGAGAGAGAGAGAGAGAGAGAACCAACGTGCTCATAATGAGCGGGTGGTAGGGTGTGTGTGTCGTCCACAGAGGCGACCATCAGTCTGGTGTCCCTGACTGAACCAAGAGGTAGTAGGCCAGTGTCCACTTTACCTTACCGTCAGCAGCCACGGCGGCAACCCCTCCGTCCTTACCTGCAACAAAAAAGCCACCTTATCATTACAATGGAAGCAAGTACGCGTTACCTTACCAATAAAAACAATGAATAATATCATATAGTGCCTAATGATTATGTCAACGACTCTGAATTCAGTGAAATGATCGTCATGCAAAAGGTATACAAGTGGCCATAATACACCTGGCTCCAGCAGGTGGTTGTGTGGCGCAGCTGTTGACAGTGACGGACACAGGTCCTGGGCCACGCCTTGTCGTCTCAGTGACCGACCGTACGGTCCAAGCAATACCAAAGCCCCTCTGTTCTCTGTCCGTCGAGACAAAGGACCCCCGGTACAGCTTCGGTCAGGCACGTATCGGCACTGTTCATTCAACATTCTATATCAAACACCATCCCAGCACATGAGGGGTGACCAGCAGGGCAGCCTCGACGTTCCCTTTAAGCAACCGTTATGCAGCTAATACTCCTCCAATACACCCTAATAACAGTTAACTCTCTACTAGTCTGGTATGATAGATGACGTTCCTCTGGTAGAGGCACACTAATATCAAAATACTATGCCGTCACCCTAACCGTATGCCCAAGGCGGACATGCCAACTATATGTCATGGATCGGCATGCTAACTGTGTCCTAGGCCGGAAAGCTGACTGCGTGTCCTACGCCGGCATACTAACTGTATTTCCTGGGTTAGATTGCTAACTGTAAGCCCTCGGAGGCGAGAAGACCCAGTCCAGGACCCATGTGAGCAGAACCAGGAGGTCAGGAGACCCAGCGCGGGCAGAGACGTGGGGTAGACGGGTGCGAGGGCGGCAGTAGCGGTGTAGAGGACGGGCCGGCCGGGTATAACGGGTACTGTCATAACGCATTGCCTAAGGTCCTGCCCTGACCCGTAAATGGCGTCCCCTCCAGCTCACGACTCACCACCTACCATACCTACAATGGCGTCCCCTGCAGCCCGGGACCCACCACCTGCTTTGGCGTCCCCTCCAGCACAGGACTCACCACCCACCACCAACCAACCTACCACGTCCGCAGCCACGCCAACAAACCATTTCTACTCACTGCTCCGAGGGCAACAACTTCTCATAAACAAACCTAATAAAGTCCATACGGCGTCACATTAACCTAAGAGTTTGTTTACTGGAAGCTTGGGCTTTCAACCCGCCGCCTCAGCTAGAGTGAAGGAGGATGCCATAAAGACGGTTCTCGTTCACTGTGCAAACACCGAGAAGACCTTAATGGATTTTCTGGTGCTGTTGCGTAGCAGGTCGTCCACAAGATAGCTTTATACAGGAGAACTGGAGGGGGGTGGGGGGTTGTTCTATGGCAACAGAGAAGACCAGGAGTGTAGCAGCAGAAAGACTGTTCACGGCGGCACAGCCGTCCACAAGTGTTAACATGCGGAGCAGACCATGGCTAAGAGGGAGCATGAGGTGGATGCGTAATGGCCACCATCATAATCCATGGGAGACTTAATAACTCATCCTTAACAAATTACCCTTCATTCTTCACCACCACCACCATCAGTGGCAAGACCCCGAGACATCGTGAGCCCCAGAGTGGGCGGTGCCGGTCACCCCTGCGTCAGGAGCACGTACGGTCAGCCTGTCCTTCCCGCCGGCGCGCCGCTGACGCACGACGCTACATAACGCTTAACCTCATTAACCGTTCACCCTCCCCGTCCACTCACGTTCACCTCGTCTCTCGTATGCTGTCAACTTGCACGTCCGATAATCACGGACTTCAAGCGAAACGAGATTAATCAACCGACGACTTTACCGTGGCATTATAGCTCTATGGGTAGGGTCACTGTGGAGGGAACGTATTCGCAGTGACCGGTCGTGTGAGACGAGGAACAGCTGGTCCGCCACAAAAGCTCCCTAAGCCGTAACACTCGAGTAGGTGTTTGGTCATACAGGGTATATACGTCCAGCGAGACCTGAGTTTACACACGACAGAGACTATATTTACACGGCTCAGAGTACCAACTGGTCCACAGGCAACTGGCCTGGGAGAGGGAGTTTTAGCGGCTGGGGTGATATACCAATTTCCACACTAGAAACAGCGGTAATGAATGGCACCACTTTCTGCAGCCCCACGGGGTCTTGAACAAGTTACTAACACAACCAGACGATGACCAATCTCAAGAACTTGCCACACTTGCCTGCTACCTCACAAGAGGTGAGGTAGGGTGAGAGATACAACGTGACGTATAGCACAAGACAACTTGACAGGGAGGCTACACAAGGAGGCCTGGGTTCAACACTCAACCTTACACTTGACCAGTGCATACCACACATACCATTACCCTGTCATCACCAACTATACACTTTATCATATTTCCATACACGTTCACAGATCAGTTACTGCTCTAGGAAAAAATGTAATAGTTGAGGATTTAGTGGGGAAGCCGGCCTGCAGCATACAGCAGCTTACAACTAACAGAGAGCAGGAGCAGTGGAGTGACGTGAGGAACCACTCTGCAATATTGACCGCTGCCTCAACCACTTCCTGCTGGTGATGACATAATCACCCTCCGTAATACACACACACACACACAAGTAAAAAAAGAGCATGGACAACATCCTTGGTTCCGCCCACACCACCTACCAAAAGGCACTGAAAAAACTGTTCCTCATACCTCTCCTAACCATCTACCAGGACCTTATCCAACAGTTTGGAAAGAAGCTAGTACAAGCACCCACCTCGCCATCGTCACCACGTGTCACCGAAGATCCCTCATCCTCAGTTTGCAGTTCAAAACAACTGCATCTAACCCATAAGAGGTAGTACAGACCGCTACAAGAACGGCCCTATCGCAACCAGTGTGAACACTGTCAAAAATGACAAGACTGTTTCGAAGTCCAACTTTGTTAAGACTACAAAACATCTCCCTTTTTCCTCGTCCCATGTTTTCAGCATCTGACTGAAGTTACCTCAATAAAAAGTTACTACCATCATTGCTAGACACACACACACACACACACACCTCAACATCCAGCCATAACTTGTCAAAAACTGGCGACAGTTTCATTAACCATCATCGCCACCGTCAGAATAACTTCCTACCAATCTGCGCCGCGTGGGATGCCTCCCCTTCTCTGAGGCTAGACGTCAGGTGTCACAGCATGACGTCACAACCTTCGAATGAAGGCGACACTTACTCCAGGGACATCACTAGGGCACACCTGGCGTAATACATCAATATACAACACAACAACAGGGTGGTGGTGGCAGTGGAGGATGTGGTGGTGACAGTGTAGTGTGTGGTGGTGACAGTGTAGTGTGTGGTGGTGACAGTGTAGTGTGTGGTGGTGACAGTGTAGTATGTGGTGATGACGGTGCAGGGTGTGGTGGTAAGGTGTAGTATAATGAAATCCTGAGGCACTGCTCGGCTGCAGCTGGTATACCCGGCCTCAACCCCTAGTAGCACCCCACTCCCGCAGCTGGGGACTCCCTCCCTCACCCCTGACGGTGCTCCACTCCCGCAGGTACATAACGTACTCCTCAGTTAATAAGATGAAGCTTGACACTGGGGCAGGTGGGACCTGGTGCAGTAGGGCACCGCCATTAACGGGTCCAGGCCCTCTGCCACTGGTGCGGAACATGAGGTCTTGTCTCTTTGTGTCACGATCTCCGTTGGATCAAAATTTTCTTGAGAGCAGAACAGCTTGAGCGGACGATGCTCGGGCACGAAGTCAAATGAATCGCCTGACGCACAGGACGTGAGAAGGCGACGGCTGGCTGGCAACAGGAATGGGGTCATAAGACATCACACCAGATATGGATACCTGCGAGTAGTTTACGGTGCACGCAAACTACTGCAAGCCAATCCTCTCGCTGGTGATACCTCTCTGATGAGGTAAGGAAAATGATAACATGCAGTAATCATTCTCTCAACACCATTTACATAAATAACAAGCATTAACGATCTCATTCTCGTACATAACCACTGTGCACTCCTTCACAACGTATCTTATACATGGCAATTCAACCAGCATAAACTTTGAATCATCAGATCCACCTATACTAGAAAACAGGAACCCATGATAGGCTAGGAGTGTGGTGGCCTGCGTCTGGACAGGTCAAATGTTACCACAATGCGATTGTAGTGATGCCCCCTCAGCCACACTCCTGATGTTCTTGGCAACAACCTGGATCTGCGCCCCACCATCGCCAGCACCAACCCAGCAGGTGCGCCTCCCCGCCATAATTCCAGCCGAGCAAAACACACAATCGATAAGACTGTATTGCGGGTTTCTGAGGCGGCAATCTTAGCTATATTATTAGGTCAGGCACATGTGGGTGAAGGCTGGCTCCGTGTCGAGGACGATGCTTGTGAAGTGGAACAATACGGTACTAGTGGATGTCCTTGTCCGCCGCCGCCCAAACAATACCAGTTCCACAACAATATCACAGGTGACCAGCGGCCGGCCAGCGTAGCACCCGCGTGGCCCACACTTTACTGGTTATCATCTAACACCAGACTCTACCCTGTGGGCCTCCCGCCCAGGCGAGCACCGCCCACACACCCAGCATGGGACTACTCCACTCCACCCTCACCTCTGTCACTTACCCTTTTACGGCCCTACTCTTCCTGTGTGATGTGTCTCTTTCTGTTTATCTGATGTGGCCCTCTGACCACCTCTGTAACTTATCTCATATATTACAATACTCGTCTGTTAAGCTTGTCTAACAGCCAAAACATTTCCTTCACAGAAATATATGGTGACACAGCCGATCCCAAAGATGGGTGACCATTCTAATCCTTATAGCTACCGCCTCGTTGTTCTGACTTTTACAATTTCCAGTCTTTGAATCCCTCCTCAACTTCTAATTCCTTAAGCATCTTGAATCTCACAACTTTCTCTCTGATCTTCTCTGAGAGACTTTGGAGACTTCCATGTTGTAGCCCATGATGTATCAAAAGTTTCTGACGTGGTATGGCACCAGGATCTCATCTCCAAGCTTCCCTTTTCTGACTTTTCTCCCTAACTTTGTCCCTTTATTCCTTAGTTCCTCTCTGGCCGGTCTATCCCTGCAAATGTCGATGGACGAACCTCTCCCTCTTTCCCTATCAACAGCGGCGTCCCTCAGGGTTCTGACCTGTTTCCTACTCTTCTCTCATTCAATCACAAACTTTCTCTTCAACTTATAACCACATGCAATCATACGCTTATGACTCAACACACTGCATTCCTTCACATCATTCAAAACCGCTTCTTCGTCTCTTAATCGATTTGTCTCTCGTCTCCTTACAACTTCCTTTATTCATTCTGACTTGGGGCAGGATTTCCCTGTACAACAGACGCAAAGTGATTAAGTTTAATGCCTCTCAAAGTTTCTGTCTATCTCTGTTTCTAAAGTCCCTCACAACTGTCCATCTCTCTTGATGGATCTGTAATTCCATCACTCAATACAATCAACATGGTATCACGGCAACATTTAACCTATCTTGGAAACCGCACATCAAACAAATGGCTACGTCTTCCTCTAGGATTTCAGGAGTTCCGTTTTTCCTCTAAACAGCTACACCTACTTCACAATGGACCGATCAATCCTTGGATGAAGTATTGCTCTCACATACTACACAGGGTCGAGTCTAAAGCAGTCTGACTTAACTCTAGCTCTGGTGTTGGTCACTTTTCTTCTTAATCTGCAGATATTACAACGGTTTTTGCTCCCGAGAGCTAGCTGCTTGTGAGCCCCCGCCATTACCTAAACCAAAAACACTGGACAAGGTACTGCGTCATATAATTACTGCAGGTGCCGCCGTCAACTCAAGGGTGAGTCTCTGTGATACCATTTTCTTTCCCTGCAATGCGAGGCTTTGCTTCCTGATAACCCCGACCTTCCATTCTTAAAACGAAGACTTTTAAGATTTTTCCACTTCCCGAATATATATATATATATATACACACACATTAAATGTCAATAGAAAGTGAGAATGGGGATGCGAGAAATGTTGGAGTCAAGTGGAACAAGTGGGCTGCTGGAGGCCATGTTCCCATCAACAGTCCAGTCAGGAGATAAAGTAATAACACAGAGAATGTAAAGTAGAGCAAACGGGAACAAACCATCGAGGCCCTTCCGATGGTGTCTGTGACGGCATGAGAGTTAAGGAGCGCAGAGCTTTGAGAGGAGAGAATAAAAGACCACAAGGGAGATATTACCGTCAACTGCGGTGGAACGAAGAGCGTCAGTAGGGGGAACTGAAGCCAAGTATTCGCTTCGTCTAATTTTACACGTACCTATGGCGTTGCTTTCAACTGCTGCTGATGGTACGGCGTTCCGTGTCTACTAAAGACAATGGAAGATAAACGAGGGCGGTGAGACCCCGGCGGCCATAAAGACAACAGGAGAGGTAATTCCACCAGAGAGATAACGTCTCCAGGGTCGGGATTGTTTGGTTTGGTCTGTCACGAGACCCGCTCACCCGAGCTTATCTTCGAGAGTGAGCCGGTGGGGCGGGCACCATGGCGAGGCACCTGACGTCATCATTACGTAAGCTGAAGAATCCGCGCTAACTGCAGGTGTTGGCATGAATGACTCCGTAGGCGGTCCCATGGACGTCAAAGCAAGCCCTCACGCCCACACTGCTCGCCTCGATCACTATCGTGACTCCTCCCACCTCAGCACGGCTCCAGTCTCCACCTCACCCTAAGTGCCTCCCTCACCACATACAATACTGGAGGGTCTCAGCCTCCAACTCACCATACCTGCCTCCCTCACCACATACAACACAACACTACGGGTCTCCGGGCTTCATTTCACCATACCTACCTCTCCTCACCACACAGAACAACTCGCTGCAATGGTCAACACACACACAGTCCCAAGAACTACCACAAAATCCACCCCAAACACAAAGCCCAAGACAACAATGTCCGACTTTTTTTCAGACACTTGGACAAAAATGTGATGCTTCAGAAATTGTGTAATATTTTGGTGTATCTATTTCTTGTGTGTGGGAAGAGTAAACACCAGGTGACAGTTAGCGGTCGTAATACCTCAGCTCCAGGAACTGGCGCAACTATCTTACCCGGATGTGCCCAGTCCCCTGGTGTAGCAGCCTCTCACGATACATTTGCTCTCCACCTGCCGCACTGTCGAACTCTTCCCCTTGCATATCAAGTGCTCTACCTTCAGCCTAATGCGTTCGTGCGTGTGTGTGTGTGTGTGTGTGTGTGTGTTTGTGCGGTTCAGAAGGTGCACGCGCGTGTGTACCCCTCGGCAGAAAGACGTAGCCGTGGGGCAGGAGTGGCGTCGTGCGGGGCCGGCCACCCCCATCAGACAAAGACTCTGACCCGAACAATGGAGAAGCCACAACCTTTTCCCCCCCGCCCTGACCGAACCTTGGCGCCGAGCCACAACCGGAAACTTGACGACGCACACACCGAGGCCGCACAGGAGGCGCCAGTCAACAACATCGACCACAAAGGATCACCTGATGATCGCCAGACACTGCGGGAGGTGGAGGATGGCCACCGTGACTGTGGTGAACTGGCGGCGGCGGAGGAGGAGAGATTCAGCGTGCAGTAATACGCTCACTTCTGTGGCCAAGAGGGGCCCCAAGACGCATGCATCTCCTCCCACATTCCTCAGCAGCAACTCCCACTACTGCCATCCCCACCAACCCTCCCTCCCGCCCACGAAATCGAACAGAAGAAAAAAGCAATTTCAAAACTTCCAATGCAACCTCTGATAATTACTGGGACGGCGTTAGAGGAAATGTTACTCCCATCATGACTACACGCGTTCTCAGACAAAGTAGTCAGTGTCCCTGAGAAACTCCCTCACACTGCAGATACCAGGATCAGACACCCTCCCTCCCTAGCGACGGCGTCAGTTCAGCAAGCCCGTGAACAACAATCTTCGCGTTGGGTGCTGTCATATCTACATAACGTAGAGCTAAAGTTAACTAAGATACAGCCCAGCCATGAGGTTGACGTCAGGGGAAGCGTGAGAGGCGTGACGCGCGGCCGAGAACACAAGCACCTCCAACCCGGCAGCACCGAACCAATCGGGTGGATAATTGTACTGTATCCCTTCCAATATAAGGTTGTGGACGCGGGAGCTGGGTCACCATACTCAACCTCTCCCGTTCACCCTGAAGTATGTGCACCGACCATGACTTAAATATTACCCCCGTACCCTACACCAACTGGCCCCGAGTCAAGAAATCATGCGAGGGTGCGACCATAGCCAACACAGAGGGAAAATTTGTATTGCTGGGGGAGGAGGGTTTGGACCAGGATGGGGGTAGAGCAACAGTGGGCGGGGGTGGGCAGTAACGGTTGTGGTTCAGGCCTTTGCCTGTCACACGCTAACACCAACATTAACATAAACAGGTCACAATCAGCGGACAAACCGTCATGACCTCCTCCTCCCTCCTCCTCACACACGCGCACGAAATGTTTCCTACCAAACAATCCTCGTGGGCCAGTCTTGCCTAAAATCCCCCCATGGGATTTCTTAATAGTGGGAGCATTATGACTGGCGTGCCACTGGGGTGGCTGTTGCTTTACATAATCACTTTACACAGTCACGTCTTATACAGTTCCACTTACCGACTCTCCCAATAAGACCTTATGACGTGACCCGCTTCCCATGCCGCAACGCTGGTCCTTTTCGCTCCTCTACAGGTATTACAATCGTTTCTGGTCCCGTGCACCGGCTGCTTGTGTGCTTTGGCTATGATCATGACCAGCGTTCCTCAATCAGGGCTCCGCGAGAAACTGAGGCTGCGCAACACTTTTTTCTTATCAATATTATCAGTGCCGATGTTTGCAGATGTGTATCTGTACTTTTCATATATTCCCACGGTCTGTGCCCGTGCCATGTGGGAACTAAATCAAACACGCATTTATAGAATAGTTTTTTTTTTTCCTCGTGACAAATGCACCTGCGATTCCTAAAAAAAAAAATGAAGCTGGTGTGTCCTTGTAGGA
Organism: Panulirus argus; assembly: GCA_038088735.1. Classification (NCBI taxonomy): domain Eukaryota; kingdom Metazoa; phylum Arthropoda; class Malacostraca; order Decapoda; family Palinuridae; genus Panulirus; species Panulirus argus. The sequence continues at coordinate 17,470 of JAYMFT010375342.1, forward strand.
AAAAAAAAAATTATGCGTGTAATTTATGAAGCTTTCAAAACTCGTTCAGTTTCCAAACACTTACCCTTCGTGTCTCACTCAAATCAGAACCAGAAAGTTTCAGTCTTGAATATGGAATTGCCATGACATCTCTGCAAACATATCATTCAATTCTGAATAATGATTAAATCAAATATCACCAACAGTGTCACTAACTAGTCAAATCTAATAACGATTTTGTAGTGCACGAATCCTAGTACAAGTCCTGAATTCTCGAACGTGTAATACTATTCATGTCCCTCATGAGGTTAGAACCAGAACATGCTTCTCAAGTTTGGTCACCGCACCTAAAGCAGCAGAGAGGGTACTTTGGAAGAAGGAAGAGAGTGGGGTGACCTGATCACGACCCAAAGTTTCTGAAACAAACTGGAAATGTGAAGAGAGAACAGTTCTTCAAGAGATGTAGGGAGAGAGCAACCAGAGGACGTAACATGAAATAAGGCAACAAGCGTATTAAAAAAAAGATGTACTTTATGAGTGGTGGATGAATGGAATAAAATGACTGAGGACATGGTTAATAAAGACACTTCACATGAATTTAAGAAGTGGCATAATGAAAGAGAATGTTCAAGAGATGGGAACTCACGAGTGCATAAATCCCTCCCCGTAGAGTACAAATGGGTAATCACTCACACAAACACACAAACAAAATCTGTGTATGATATTTTTTTCCACGTGAATGAAAACGTTTCTCCTGACCACACGTACTCCAAATACCATCATCGTTTGGTCTCATCTACTTGGCTCTCCAAGTTCCCAAGTATCCAAGCTATCATCCTTCCGCTGATTTGCCAGTTCTTTTGTTGTGTTCTGCAAAGTCAAGGCGAAAAGCATGAGGATACAATACGTGACTGGTCCTCAGGGGCTTCGACAATCCTGACATAACGCTTAAGAAGCTGTGGGAGGCAGGACCGTGCACCTGTACACCCACGCTGCTCTGGGCTGTGTGAACTGCTTCCACGTCCCATGTCATCATAAAAACAGAGACTCTCAACACCTTGACGAAATGAGTGGCCAGTGCAACAGGTCCGTAATCACTGGATAATGCAAACATAACTCGCTTTTTTAACTCTTGGATGATACTGGTACTTGCATCCTTTCTCTAAAGGATGTTCAATGCCTTTGCCAATGTTCTTTACCAATTCATATCGAAACAAATGTGTTAGAGGCTTGCTTGGTCCAGGGCCAGAAGGCTGTCAATGGCTTAATCAAAAGGCTGAAGAAGCAGGACTGATGTTGAGAATGTTAAACTCCGTGGGAATACTGTTCATGCATACACATGACGTCCCTCGCTCCTGCTGGTGCTCCTGCAGGCGCACTAATACAATGACTCGGGCTGCTGCCCTCGGCACCTGGCATCTGCACACGATCCTTCCTCTCCACACATGGTGGTAACAATGGTCGTGGCTTTTGATTTTCTATGTACATAAGGCAGAGAAACGTTGCAGGTCCTCCTCGACCTCTTAAGACTGTTCTCGTGTTCTCTTGGCACAGATAACCCGGTGCATGACCTACAAGCTGATCACAGCTGCTAAACAACAGCTGCGCCGCCCAGTTTAACAAAAGGTTTATGGGCATGAGAGGCGTGAGGCTAAGCGGCCCGTGCCCTCCCTCACCTATAAGTAATGAGAGGCTTGGCAGATGTTTGGGCCTTGACGTCACCAGCACCTCACCTCAGAGCCAGACAGTAATATTAGTCCTTCCTTCGCTTCCATCACAATTTTCCTCGAACGACTACAACATAATTCTTGTCAAATTTTATCTACCACTATATAATTATATTCAAATTTTATCTATCACTATAAAATTATTCTCAATTTCCTGGTGTGCACCAGTGACACACATCCTTTGTACACCTAACACACGTATCCTTAACGCAAGTCTAGTGTCCTTGAAAGTGAAAAATGAACTTCCGCACTTATAAAAGTGTTCCTTAATTCTGTAATTTACACAGTAAATTGGTCCATCAAGTGAGGCTAACGTGGCCATCCACTCAGTCAGAAACAAAATAATCTGAATTCAGATCTGGCGAAATTAACGACGACCTTGACGCCATCGGTATACACATCAAATCAAACCTATGTCGGCCGGAGTCAAGCTTTTCCATTCACTGATCTTAAAAGGAAAAAGAAAAAAAAAAAAAGAGGTGATCAAAGGCAACCATGATTTACAGGACCTTGAGACGCACAGCCGAGGCTCAGAACGTGAGTAGGGGATGTGTAGGGGGCGGGCAGCGTACGCCACGCTTCCCGCGGGTAAGGTGCCGGCTGCCTGGCCCTGGGGGTTGAGTGTGCCCGTGGCCGTGAGGTTGTGGCGTGTGGAGGGGGGCGCCTGGAGCCTAAACTCTGTGAACAAACGTTGGGGGGGCAGGTGGGAGCGCGCGGGGGCCCCGGTCGGGTAACCAAGGACAGGTGGGTGGCAGTGTTAAGTGCTGGCATAGTTGGTAAGCAAGGTCGCGCGGACGGGGATAATACTGAAGGGTTGTGTGGGCGCACTGGGGTGTGTGGGGAGACGACTGCTGGAGGTGAGGGGGGTGGGGTGAGAGAGAGAGAGAGAGAGAGAGGGAGTGGGGGGGGGTGAAGTGAAGAGCGTGAGGCGTGGGAGGAACCAAGATCCGGGGTCAGGGGGTGAGTGCCAGCAGCAGCATCTCGGTCCACCCATACCTCACTAGACATAACAACCACTAACACTACCCAACCAGACGGAAGTCCCTCACGCTCTTGCTCAACACACACACACACAACTCGACCATCTAACCAGGAAGGCAAATGACACACAGTAGTCCCGTCTGTTTGCGTCTGGTTAACAGCCTAAGGCACACCAGGGCTGGTGGAGCCTACCAAACAATTTCCCTTTGGCGTTGGAACATCTGGTGTTGGCCTAATCTGTTAGACCACGATGAGCTAGGCTCTGATCTGCGTACTGGATAATGTTGCCTCATGCCTCCAGCAACTACGTCTAGTCATTCTGATACGCACTACTCTAGGCGGGAATCAACAGTACATTTGTGCAAGACTTCCGCTAAATAAAAGAATAAAAACAATGAATTTCTCTTGGCTGAGGCTCATCTTACTGGTCAAGGCCCCACACGTTCTTGGTGAATGTTTACGGACGGGAGGGGGATGGCTCTCCCTCCCTCAGTTTCCTCCACTCCGTGCATCGAGCCGTTTTACTCATATGGTCAGCTGGGAATCCAGGCAAGTACATCCCCGGTGAGCCAGACCTGGCACGCCACGCCAGTCTGCTGGCAACAGTATGGTAGGTTTCCCGTGTGGTCCTCCTGGTCACAGGTGGATGACTACTGGAATGTGAGACGACAATGGTGTACATCCCTGAGAGTCGGTGTTCACTGTACCGAGATCGATCGTGTGCATCTTGAACACTAACCACTGAAAGCATGTTCCCTGGTGGATCCCACCTCAGCACCACTGTAGGTGGAATGTAAGCAGTGTGTTTTACGGGTGAACAATAAACTTGCCCGTAATGCCGGCAACAATCTAACAAATCAATGGCGAATTCCAACTCCACCCCCTGAACTATTGGGAACGACTGAAATCAGAGAGGCTACATGTACTCTCTAGAACGCAGGCCGGTGAGGCGTATCAGCCTTTACCCCAGGAACATCCTAGAAGGCATAATCCCAAAACTAAACTCAAGAATTTATTCCCTTTTGGCACGACAGGCAAGACAGAAAGACTTTGTAAAATATTAACCCTGAAATCAAAAGGTACGGAAAACACAAAGAGAGAGAGAAAGAATATTTTAAGCACCCGGGGCCCACGACTGTTCATCACACTGCTTGCGGACATTAGAAACACTATGGGATACACGATGGAGAAACTTAAAATGGCCCTGAATTAGTATCATAAGGTGTACCTGACCAGCTGGGATGCGTGGATACGTGGACCTGCTGCTGACCGCGGCTCCCAACAGCTTGCTCGACCAACGTTTCATCTCAGCAGCCAAGATTCATCCCACATAGTGTAGGCAGAAGACCCCTAAATCTACGCCAGGTTAAAATGTTTAAGAGTAAAAAGAATGTGACGAGAAGTTCCCTTTGTGTAGCTGTCAGTGTGGGGTATGACCAATACCTTTAGGAAGAAGCAACAGCCACGGAGGAGGCGAATATGACGATGACGACAGGCAATGTAAGCGGTAACCAAGTGGCTTCATAAGATCGTGGCCAACTGACCCACCACCAATGATCACTACCCACCCACCTCTCCCCCAAAACCTATGTTCACTACCCTCCCACCACCCACGCTCACTCCCCCTACCTATCCATTCCACCCAGGATGGAACACCTGTACCTCAACAATAAACCAAACAAAGGCCTTGAAAACACCATGTCCTCCATTAGCCTAGACCGAAATCTGATGCTAATGCGTTGTGAGCCAACAGGACGCGAGGCCACAGTAACGTAACTAGGGCGGCAACATTTCTCACCATTAATGCTGTAACACACCAACACTACTGCTGCAAAACACCACCAATACTGCAGCAACACACTAACATTACTACGGCAAACCACCACCAATACTGCTGCAACACACTAACATTACTGTTCCAAAACACCACCAATACTGCTGCAACACACTAACATTACCAGGTATGTGGCAAGGTAATGGGGACCCCGGTGTGGGATGCTAAGGAAGACCATGGAAACCCTGGTGCGAGGAGTAGAGGAAGACCATGGGTGTGATGTGAAGGCGATAATTCAACGCCTTGTCACAGTCCACTAAGAGCGACACTCCAGACCACGTGTCCTATGAACAGATCCAGTGCTGATAACTCTTAGTGTTTACGCGCCCGTCCCTTATGTTACCTTGAAAGCTACAAAGTGAAGCTCTGGTGAACAAAAAATGGCCTAAACGTTTCCCAGAATCCCTCACAACAACTTCAACTTCACAAGAAGCACCATCAGTATGAGGAGCAAAATTATCACAACGTATTATCTAGGGTTGAACCCATGACCGTGCGCGACTGTATCTCACATATGTTTATCATTTTCTTCATCAAACACCAGGAGTACAAAACCGAAGATAATGACATATTATATTGCATGTATGGACAGCCCCCTCACCACGTTTACAAGATATTAGTTTCCCTAACAGAGGATCAAGCTGGTGGACTGCAAACAGAGTAGGACTCAAAACTTCTCCTTGCTTAACGCCAACACCACGTGAGAAATACTCAGACATCACACCATCCTAGCTTGTGGTAAAACTCTACGTTGCCAAGTTACACACGCACGTCTCGTGATGAGAGGAACCTGACACACAGCACCATCTGTCAACACCCTTAGAGGTCAGGGGCCACACGTGATCATGCTGAAAGGTCAGGCACTATACCCTCACCACCCCTGCAGGTCAAGCATTACGCTCTCACCAGCCCCCAACAGGTCTACACCACGCTCATAAATCAGGCGCTACACCGTCACCACCCCTGCAGGTCAGGCTCTACTCCCCACGATCTCGCAGGTCAGACATTAATACCTGACTCCATCACAACTCATCTGGCAGGTAAGGCACAATACGGGCTACACCCTAACCGTCCTCCCGCTGGCAGGATGAGTACAATGCATTATACACCCTCACCAACTCTACCAGCCTGACGCCCCACGGGATACACCCTGATCGCTCCTGATTTATCACCGAGACCTACAACAATAAGAGATCTTATTAAACTTGCCTTCAACACTTTTACGAGTCCTTCACTCGACTATAAATGGTAAGGATGTCCTCGGTTGGCCGCGTCTCGCTCACTCAGCTGTCAGGATCGGGGATCCAAGTGTTGTTTACTGAATGAGGCAAGTATGCATACACGTTGTCAACATCAGGAGAGGGTGAGGAGGTCGCACCACCATGCTGCAACGTCTTCCTGATCAGCTCCTGGCGTCCATCCTCGGTGAGGACTTCACCAAGACTTTACCTTACGGAAGAGGAAGCGCTTGCAGGAACGACTGGGGAGGATCCCATGGAGTAATATACAATGGCACAACTAAGACCGATGTCGCACACCAGATAAGAACACAAAAGATTTACACGCGCGCCAAGTTTAACCCCCTCCCACTAACACACACACACACACACAGAACTAATGGTTTGGAATCTGCAGTACTGACAACAAAAGACAGCACAAAGGTTGTGTGACTACTAATGGCAACACGGCCCTGGGCGTACGGGCAGCGCGGGAGCAGCAACAGTGCGACAAGGCAACAAGCAGGTCTTGTGAAGCCTTGGTTCACATCAGCAAAAATTCATTATTCATTCGTCTTCTGGTTTAGGCCTGTTTTTCCTTTGGTGTGTACCAATGTCGGCGATACAGTATGTATGTCAGTGTGCTACGCGGTGCAGGAAGCAGACGAAGGGTCATGGATCAATAATTCATGGTCGTCTCTGGGTAATGCCGGCGTGCCTCAGGGGCTCCACACAGGCTGGGTCCGCACACCTACATCACCCCTCACATTACAGTAAAATTGCCATTGCATCTCCAGGCATAACACAACCGCGAGAGGCATTCACAACTACACGTGGTAAACGGGAAAGTCGTAAAAGAGCAATGAGGAAGTCTTTTAAGTACAGTTAACCAAAACCTTCTGGTTATGGACCCCATTTGTTACATTTTAGGATCTAATTCACTACATTACGAGATGATGATGGCACTAATGCCAATACAGGGCTCCTGTGGGGCCCTAGGAAGAGTGCAAGAATGGGGCCAGGGATACGGCCAGTACCAAGATCTGGTTTAGTGTCCCAGGAGTAGCAGCGAATGATGGCTGGCAGACTGGAGCACAGATGTGGGTCAAAGCCGCCTTGCTGACTCCTGCCACAACCCCGGCTCCTCTACCTGCACCGCGCTACGCATCGGCGCCGGCCTTCACTCTCCCGCTATCAGAGAGACAAGACACATAAATATATGCATAAATGTACAACGCGACTTTCAAAATATCTCGTCTCAAGAGATTCTTGGAAACAAATCCGGTAATAATCAAGAACTACAAAAGGATCAGAGCACAAACCGTGGCCGGAGAGACATTCTGGGACACGATAACGCTGGCTCACCAGCATTCTCTTCACATTCTGACTTACAGATACTCAGCCAGTAACGTAAAGTATGACAAGGCAGCGCAAGTTAACTCCGACCACCGCCATCTGTTGCGTGGAGGGACCCACGAGTGCAGAACACCCTTCCCATGCAGTACAAACGGTTAATTTCACACAACGGAGTAGCGTTATAAATCTTAAACGGGTGCACACCCGACTTGAGCAAAAGTGGCCTGAATTTTTACTAAACAATATCACTATACGTGACCCCCTACAACATAAGTGGGATAAATCAATATATAACAAGGTATCAAAGGATCCCCTTGACAACTGGCAGAAGAACGGATACGTGCATGGCTCACGCCTGATTGATATACTGTGCGAAGCAAGAGGGAAGGAGGCGTGAGGGACAATGAGGGTCAGGAAATGAGAGTGCCAGCCACGGCCGAAGGTTGAATACGTGAGTAAAACTGTGTATGAGGGAGATAGTAGGGTGAAGGGGGCACTAGCGGGGACAGAGGCATCAAGATGGGTTGGCTGATGATGGATGGTGATCAGCCGTCGATAACGAGAGATGAAAGTGTGTACCGTATTTCTCCTTATGTTTGCACTTGTACCCAAACGAACCCTGGCACTCTATATAGGGATGTCCCAGGTTGACTTGCTTTGTGTCACACCAATCCCATTATAGCCATTCCTTCCCTTCTGACGAGACATGGACCCTCTGCAGAGGTCCCTGGGTCCGCACGGGGACCACCTGTCACCCTCCCATGTTGATGTACTCATCGTAACGCTCTATACTTTTGCCTCCATCTACCACATGCCATGAGTCCTTCACCAATCCTATCTTTGAAATGCTTTGTCTTGGACTTTTTGTATGATCTGACATATGAAGAATTCACATGAAAATAATATCGGCCAGTCGAGTCCGTGGAGGCAAGGGGGTTAGTGGGCATCTAAGTAAAATAATATCTATGTTAAAATGTTTCTGACGAAAAATGCTCTTTGATGACTAACTGCTAAACCATACATGCTGTGGGTGTATACGGGGTTATACAGGCACGGGAGATCCCGGCCTCTGGTGTGGTTATGGTGGCGCTGGAAGTAACACGAGCCTCCACATGAATATTAACTACAACAACTGGCCATATTAGGACGGAGTGAGAGGAGCTGAAGCATGGAAGGGTGTACGAGGAAGCGGCGGGAGGGCACGGGCGGCGGGGCGGGGCGGGGCGAGGGGAGACTAAGCCTCATGACAGGTGAAGCCCCGTGTGTGTGTGTGTGTGTGTGTGTGTGTGTGTGTGTGTGTCCTACAGCGTCACAATACATGCACAGGTACAGCATCGACCCGCCTGCCCGTGTCACGTCCCTATGCTGTACCCAGTCGCAGTGCTATTTCAGCCCTGATTATCAGATACAAGTCTTGTATGTTTTGAATAACACCACCCAACCTAGCGGTCTTCGCACACTGAAAAACCACCTGGAGCGGGGGTGGCCTCGGCCCGTGCAGCGCGTGTGTGTGTACCCACGCCCGCTCGGGCCGGCCAGGCACGGCAGCCCAGACGCAGAACGCCGCGAGATGTACCGCCGCCGCCGCGCTCTTCTGAAAGTAGTGTAGCGGGCGGGACGGACCCCGGGCCACCACCTGCCGCCCGTCCCCGGGTCACGGCCGCACCACCATATACGCCCGCAGCCCCACCACCACCACTCACAAGCACTCTCACCCTCTCCCTCACCACGTAACACTGCCACCTCCTCTCACAACCGCTCTCATCCACTCCCTCACACGTGCTGGGTAAGTCCAGCATTAACAACCTAAGACATGGACCTCCGGGCACATTATGGGGAATCGGTCTCCGAGGGGACTCCACTACAACCGGGGAAGACTTCCCTGCCTCCGGGGACCTCGGTATCTCTACGGGGGACCCACTATCCTCAGGGGAACATCAACTATAACTCCGGGGGAATACAATATGTCCTCCCCGGTGGACCCCACTACCTCCCGGTGGATTTTATTACCACCAGGTGGAGTCCATCATCTCCAGGTGGAGCTCATTACCATCAAGTTGAGTGACTACATTATCTCCAGGAAGAATCATTCCAATATATCCATGCAGACTGACTTGATTACCTCCCAAGTAGAATGATTCCATTATCTCCCTGATGACTGACCCCATTACTTCCAGGTGGACTCCATTACCTCCAGGTGGACTCCATTACCTCCAGGTGGGCTCCATTACCCCCAGGTGGATTCCATTACCTCTAGGTGGACTCCATTATCTCCAGGTGGACTCCATTACCCCAGGTGGACTCCATTATCCCAGATGGACTCCATTACCTTCAGGTGGGCTCCATTACCCCCCAGGTGGACTCCACTCACCTTCAGGCACACTCCAGCACCTTATGGCAACCTTGTAGCAGTACCTCCGAGACAGTGCCGATCAGATGTGAGTCTACCTCAATAGAGTGAGTGACACCTGCTGGTGTAGCCCAGGTGCCTCCCACCAGACTCCACTAGCAACAGCACGAGTTACCGAAGCCAAATATGGGACAAGTTTAAGATTTATAACAACATTATGCATTTTCGTCAAGAATCAATTCTTATTCCTGGCACAGACAATACAAGGCAAAAACAACAAAAGATCTAAAGAATTATAAATTGGTCCTGACCAACCGGGCATAGATATTGTAATCTACAAGCACATATATGATGGTGGAGGGGGGTCTTCCTACACTCAAATTATGTGCACACCAAAAAAAACATACGATGGATTCATGCATAAAATTACTCACTTGCTCACTAAAACTTTAAGGATTTTTACGGTACAGAGATAGAAGGGCGGGCGTTGGAGGCAAGTCGCGCCGTCTGCCGGGAGTCGAACAGTGAACACAGATAATGGTGCACTATACTGGTGCATGGATTGGTGCGCAGGTCTCATGCGTTGAAGACCGCCAGACTGTGACTAGCCTTGAAGGCTCCAGGACGCTGCCTCTGTATCGCCACAGGGTCGCAGGATGTTCCTCCTCTCATGCCCTTCACTCTACTCCGGCATGAAGCAAGACAAGGAAGTACGTAGCGAGAGACGTACTGTGAAAGGGACCCGTGAGATGAGATCACGCCGACCTTGTTACCATATCCTCGTGGGAAAGATTAACTTTATATTTCGGTCAACACCATAACTGCGTTCAAGTATATGGACTGGACGTATTTATGAAGACATAATCGACTTAGATTCACCTTAAACTTGAACAAGCCCGAACAGTCTGGTCTCCTTCACTTGAGGAGCCACACACTAAAATGAAATGCAACAACACCACAGTCGAATGAGTTACGAACAATGTAGGGAAGCCCCCAGTCTGCCAACAATGTAAGAAAGAAGATTAGGGGAACCCATCATAACTACATACATTTCTAAGAGGTCATGACGACCTTCACGCAGTCCTTCGATGCTAGAGGAGAGTCCAGAACACAAGGGCACAACTGGAGGTTAAGCAAATGAAGTGCACAGAGGGACGCGATGAAGTGTGCGGAGGGAAGTGAGGAGGCACTTCTTCGGGCACAAGGTTGTGCTCTCGCGGAACAACCTAAGCCGAGAGTACATTACAAGCGAATACCTCTAGAAAATCACACAGACCATAAAAGACATTAGCAATAGGTGGGTTCCCACGTGTGCGAAGCTCCCTTCCCGTATGCACAAAGAGATAATGACCCATGCTATCACACAACCACGTACCGTGGGATCAAGCCAAGTCTGTACCACACCCGAGGTACAACGTGTCTCACAGTACCAACCCTGGCACCATAAACACAACCTTCGACCTCTCTTGTGAAGACCCTGGCACTGTTGCTACAATCAGCCAAGGTTATCACAGCCACCACCAGCATGGCACAGATGTTATCATCACTCAAGGTTGTCACTGCCATCACCACCAGCGTTACTGGAGCCAAGGCCAACACAACCCCTGGCACTCCGTCCCTGGCGCTATCGTGGCCACGAGTAAAGAGATAAATGTAAATGTAGGGCGGACGGGAAGCCACACAGCCATTCGCATACCCTTACCCAACTACAACAACAACAATAATAATAATAATAATAATAATAATAATAATAATAAACAATAACAATAATAATAATAATTGTTATTTCTACTATGGGTGATGACTTTGCTCTACTGGCTCAACAAATCAACCTTTAGCTCTTCCAAGAAAGATGGTAGGCCGGATTTTGCTAGCCATCAAGACGAGCGTCATAACCGATAATGACACTTCTCACCTTCAATGACTAATAGAGTACCGTGGGCTTACCTCACTTTTTTAAGTCGGACAAATCTATAGAATTAGAAAGTATGTACAGATTGTCTGCAGGCTGCACTGTCCGTCAATAATCAATACTTCTGGGAAGGACTTTAGATCCCACAGATAGCATCAGCCAGAGCGTATATTGGAAAGATATATCATTACTTACACAAGGAAAATCCTGGAAGGCTTGGAGCCCAATCTGATCAAAAGAAAAATAATATCTTACTGGCATGACAGACACGGAGCACTTCGTCAAATACAGCCATGAGTATCAGAGAGTTCTGTAAATGCAACAAATAAATAAAAATTGTAAATAACCCAGCCCCGTGACTTTGTAATCATAAAAAAATTGACAGATATCTATAAAGTGTACCTGACCAGCTAGATATGCTTGCAAACCACGGCCTGAACAGCCTGACTGATCACGAAAACAATGGAATAACTTGGTCACAGAACAGGCCCACCCCGTCAACCCCCACCCAATCGATTTGTCTACCACACCTGTTCCAACCAGTCTACCATACCTGTACCGACCTGTTTACAACACCTGTACCATCCAATCTACCACTACTGTTCATATTCAGTCTACCAAACCTGTGCTAGTCATTCCACCCACTACACCTCATCTACGTGTGCCATCCGCTCCCATCTCATCTTTACGATCCAGCCTACCACACATTTGCCACCTACCTCAACGCTAACATCCTACTCCAAACATATATAGTTCCCCTATCACAGCTTCACACTGGGTCTTGCATTGATCACCATCTTTTCACACTGTGCTGAACAACCTCGTTCACCAGTGGAAGTAATGTCTGCAGCCAGCCACTTGAAACAGAGCAATTCCGCGGTGGTAGCGTCAGGCAACACTTTGGGAGCCGTCCGACCACCACCACCACCACACACGCTGTCCATCAATGCTCCACCGGCCTTACGTGTCGAGTCATCCATCTGTTATTTATGTAAGTTGAAGTTTGCGTTTATCCTTGACGGTGACACATGGCAATCCTCCCCACACAGACCCTCACACCTGGAGCAGACTGTCCGTCCCTCCGGCGGTGCGGCGGCAGCGGCCTCCACCACCGTCCACACATCCGCCTCCCAATGGGCAAATGCTCTCCCCCCACGGCTGACGCCACTCAACGAGATAATACTAGTCATTAAGCACACTGACGCCAACCTACTGGTGAGGCTCTCTCGGTCAGTCTGACAGATGACAGTCGGCTGAGGCAGAAGCTCAGGCGAAGGAAGACGGTATAGGGCAAGGGGGCGAGGGATGAGGTCAGGGAGGGCGTGAGAATAGGAATCGAGAATAAGGAGAAGGCTGGAGGGGCAGGGTCACTGAAGGCTTGTGTGGACCAGGGTGAGTGTGGTGAGACAATCCTGGCAACGAGACGGGTCGTGGTCGCCAATGATTTCATTTCTGTGCTGCTGTGAACTTGCTTCCATGCTCGAGGAAGATCCGGCAGTTCCTTCCTAATGACAGTTTTATGACTTCTAACTGACAAGCCGAAGTTGTTATCAACAGCTTGACCATGTGCAAGTCTGCCGAGAGCATAAACTTCATCATGCTCCAGGAGGGCTTCCATGAGGGAATCCATAACAATCTGATTTGAATCCTCTGACAAATGCTGTCTGAATATCTGTCTCTGGCTTCAGAGACGCACATGGTACACTGAGATTTCAATTTCAAGGTGTTCACGGCAAGTTGCGAAGACAAAGCAGAAAAAAGAAATGCCTGTGGTGGTGACTTCCACAAGCTCGAGAGGGATGAGCACGGAGGACAACTCAATCTGTGAGGCAGAGATGCCTAACTGTTTATCCCCAAAACCTTTCATTACCAAACTCGTCACCGCCACGAAAGTCTCACGAATCTCCTATGGCATCCAATAGAGACACATGCGTCAACCCGGGAGGACACCCTATCATCATGACACTCCTCACAACATGTACGTATAACGTTTGAAAGCAAAACTGCATTGACCAACGCTGCTCGGCATTTGAAGGCTACAAGCGCGTGTTCCAAATCATGAGGAGAACATCAACCAAACGTCAGGCCTGGTTACACAAATGACAGGCGATAAACCAACACAAGATTGTCACAGGACACAGAGCGGAACAAGGAGCTAAATTACCATCCGGGACCTGTGATATAGACCCCAGGCAACTGATTGTGACACCGGACGCCGGGACCAAACCGTGACACAGCTACTGGAATCATAAGGCAACAATATGCCGTCCGCAGTCCACGTACACACACAACAGTGTCAAGGAAAGCAAAATTTGGACACCAGCTGACAGTTTTACAATGTTATGAACCCCCCGACGGAGCTGAAACTTTATATGCGAATCCGCGGTATCTAGTAAGTCCTTGATCCCGTTCCTCAGCAGAGCGGATCATAATTGCGATACCAATATTGCCCAGAAGTCGGGCCGTGAATAAATAGGGTATGTTTGGAAGAACACCCAACCAAGGCTCGCGACAGACCGGGTCACAGCTCTGCTGCCGAAATAGGGCGAGCTACACTCAAATTACCCCGTACTGAAGGTTCAAACTTTACAACAGCAGACGAGCTAAGTACATAGCTTCAGCCTGGCAGATGTGTGACACACTTTTGCGGCCACAGCGCTGTCGATGCACTCTTCTGGGTTATGTGTAACGCACTCCACACGGAATCATACACCTCCCTGTTACAATGCAACTCAAAGGAGAGGTGTTCCACACCTCTTGGTTGGAAAGTACTTCGGAAGGGAGGTGTTCTATACCTACTGATTACAAAGATTCTCAAAACAGAAAGCGTTCTACGCCTTTTGGTGACAATGCAACCCCGAGAAGGAGAGTCACATGCGTTTTGGTGAGACGGTCACACTTCATACAAGTGTCAGGGAGCCGCAGGTTCCAGCGTAACATACTGAATGTAGTGGGGTGAGTGGCGGGCGGGCGAGGGCGACGCATTACAATATCCAGCAGTAAGAACGAGGACGGCAAGTGGTGAGTCACCGGCGGCGGGTCGCGCTCCTCACACAACGTCAACCATACTCACCGAGTAGAGACACCTTCTTAACCTCACTCGATGGAGGAGTGACAACTGGAATCATACTTTAACCAACTGGAGACCCCTTGGTTTTTACAATCGAAAGGCGATTTAGAATCATAGGTTTGTTTGAGGATCCCCGACGCGATGCTTAATCCAAAATCAAAATATTGGGGTGGAATAGGAGCCTCCGAAACCAACGTAAGATACACCTAAGATACGGTAAGTTCCCAGACAGAATCATGGGAGTCAAACATCTCCGAAACCATCGCAGAATCCAGTAAGGTGCCCGCCCAAGCAAGCCATGGGGACAGAAGAGCCCTGGAACCACCGTGTTATATCAGTAAGACTGAGGGATACACCAGATGCGAAACCTCGACGAGCCTACAACCTGAGAGGGTCTTGCTACTGGCATGGTTGGGTGTATAGGCGATGACGACACAATTCACAACCACCTTCCTCCGTCGGTGTCTTCAGGTAAGTCTAAGTAGCTGACGCCAGGGGCTCTGGTACCCTCCTTCACCAACGAAATAACAAGAAAATATTCCCTGCAAGTGTCGGTCATTTGGCACTAATAAATTACAAACTCTGTTCAAATGTTTTCCATCAAAAGACTAAAGTTGACGTTCTGTCTCTGACTGTTTCCATGTGGGTCACACGCCTCACCGCGGGCCACTGGTAATGAAATGCATTGTTTTGGGCAAGTGTGTGTGTGCGTGTGTGTGTGTGTGTGTGTGTGTGTGTGTGTGTGTGTGTGTGTGTGTGTTAGGCGTTGAGGTCGAAGACGCAACACTTGAGTGTCACACTTCCTGACGTCTATAGCAACCCCAACTGCCAGCCAAACCGACTGCTGAGGTCTGCTGCACCTGCATCAACCTAAACAACCTACCACGTCTGGAGACTCGCCTGCCAACGCTGTACCAGCACTTCTGCTCGTATACAGCTGACAGGACACTTGATCGGGCAGACATCGACCGATACCGGACGTCATGTACAGTTACGAGTCACAGGGAAAAGGTACAACAAGCATATGTAACGGCGCAGGGTACCAGGGGCGGTGGTGCCGCTCCCAACTTCCCGCCTGACCTCTACGATACCAGCGAGGCTGCACCTTGACCCGAGCTTAACCTCTTCCCAAACTCCAAAGAATTAAAGACGGAGGGAACCTTAATGCTGCACATATTTCAATGTGTCTGCAACTCTCCTCCAGCAGAGGCGTGTCTGGCCTCAGCCTGACCCAAGCCTTCAACTCTCAAGTCTCAATAACAACATCCTGGCCGTATACACCTGACCTAGACGTGACGGCATCATAAGCAACAGCCTGAAGCAAGCAAGAGTCTACCCACGTTGCCCTGGTGCCTGCATGCCACCTCCCTCTTCCGCCTCAACACCCGCTCCACTCCAGCACTCCCTCCACACCACCTACCACAAACAACAGTCCCAAGTGAACACACTGGTAAGCACAGGGTCAAGGCGCCGGGTGAAGCAGCCACCACATCGCATGCCGGTCCACCCATACAGGAAATGGCATGTCGAAATCCTCTGGAGTGGAGTGCCCACGACCAACAACAGCAAGATCTGTCTCCTACACGGGTCGTAGTGTTCAGTGTACTGCATCTTTTCAAATAAGGAGAGGCGGCACGGGCAAGTGAACGCCCTAATCAAGGTCACCTCATTAAAGCAATATCTACATGTAATGTATATACCTAAGCCTAAGCCCGGTATACCCAATCTATCGACCAATCCCGTGGGGAGGATGAACAGCTGGGTGGAATATGGACAGATTGGCCGGAGCAGGATTCGATTCCAAGAGGGACCGCGCATGCGTCATGGCTGGTATCGTTAATAACTTCAATCAATGTCTAACTCAGGGCCAAACACAGGCCAGCCACATAAAACACTTACGGTTTCCTGTCTGTTAATCGTATTGTCAGAGGACACAGGAACGAGGCAGGTGGACGCAAGAGTAGCGACCGAAATACTATCGACCACAATAGCCGTTGAGCCGTACAATACCTGCAAGAACAATCGCAAATGAAAGGCCACAGACAAAGGCAACAAACACCAGCAGTCGCAGGTCCAGCGGGGGTTTGGAGACAATATCAGCCAGAAGGCCGGCCGGCCGGCCCCTACCACCACGGGGACAGGTCGCTTGCTTAGGGTTATTCTTGGACTTGTCACGCAGCCCTCCTACACCTCCAGCCCTTACAGAAAAAACATCTCATTTCGATGTATCACTTTACAGTGGTTTCCCAGAGCGCTGCGAATCATCAGGCGGCTACATTACATTTCTTACAGGTACCTTTCTGTCCCTGCTAACTCCATACACATTGTATGACACACAAAACCACCTGACAGGGCAGTGAGCGATGCGAGCGATGCAGGGCTTGTGAGACGCTACACTTCAGGACACAAAACACCAAACCCCTACTTAACCATGCCCTTCCCTCCTGTCTTATTTTGATCATCGAGAAATACAACACGGGAAAACGGGCCTGAGCCATCTTGAAATCCTCCTGAGGTCAGCCTTTTAATTGTGACTGCCACTCTGAATTTTCATCCTCTTCTGACCAGATTTTATTACAAGGAACTAGACTTCCCTCCCCAACACACCCACTCCCTGTCCAGCATCAATGTCCAAACAACATTACCATCCTCAGTGCAAAGTAACATTCACGGTGTATCAGCTTGTGGGGTTTTGTAAGGACTCGTGGCCTTGAATCCAGTAGCGTTCGTGTTAACAACTATGCTGACGCAGCTAGAGACCCGGCTGTTACAAAACCGAGGCAGCCGCAGATACCGACTTCAGCCGCGAGTCAACGAAATTATGGACAAGGCTTAAGCTAACAAGCTGACGCAGGTACGGACAACGCAACCCCCAGATGATGTGGCATCTACGGACGCTGCCTCCCCCAAAAAAGCCACAAGAGCTGACGACGCAATAACAAGCATCATCAAACCCTGAGAGCTGACGCAGCAACGGACGTTTATAAACCACAGTTCCGACCAGCACCAATCTTTCCAAACGATAAAGAAAAACAGGAGCGCGTGTGAACCAACACAACGGGTGGACACACTCTCTGGACCAAGCCCGCTGGAGTGCGTGCGCCTCTTGTCCAGAGGGAAGGAAAGGTGGGCGGGCGGAGGAGGGCGACGAGCTCAGTGACACACTTCTGGCCGCTTGGTTGGTCTTGCCTCCCACGCTGCCATCATCCCTCCCGCTCCTTGCCCCCTAACCATCCTCCCCCCCCTTCCCCGGCCGTCCTCCACAGTAACAACTGCTGCTCACGTTCTGCACACACTACTGGCAGCAGCTGCGTCACAGGTGCTGGAGGTATTTACTGCGACTCCAATACCACCTTACAAGGACGTGGACGGCCTTAACTTAGCAACACGGCCATACACGAGATTCTAGAGATTATGTCTTGAGGGGATCTTTGCTAGAGATATCACGAGTGCTACTAGCCTCGCGTAATATCAAATGCGTAAAAGAAACCTACTCCGAAAATACAGCTCTGGGTAAAGTGTCACAATCTGGAAATGACAATACAGGAGGCGGAAGGCAGTGGAACCCAGCAGTGGGAGAGGTAAGACCAGCATTGTTCTGGAGACATCAACGGCCACGTATGGAAGTATCCAGAGAACCGCCACAAAGACCAGGTTCACCTGTCTAACTTGTCCTGTGGCACTGATGTAAACCTTCAGAGACCAACAACCACCATATACAGAGGGAAAGGCTGTCTCATTAAAAGTCTAATATCTCTGGTTGGGTCTCCATATTAAGATTTTTACGGTTAAACCAAAGAAAATCATAGCCAAATACAAACCAACACAAAATATTAGCCGTGGAATTATGAACAGGACACCTTGGGAGGTGAGGCAAGGAGGGCCAGTCAGTGTGCACTACTAAGTTCACGCGGGCTTTAGGAGGACGTCACGTGCGTTACGTTAACATGCATCCCAAATGTGACGATGGCAATGTGGCGGGAGGCCTCAGCCGTCCCAACAGGTGCTGGTGACAACACACACACACACACACACACACACACACACAGCACCAGACATAACAGTGGACATTCCTTATTAAACTGGTTCAACAAGGCGTATATAGACCTAGGGTGTGTGTGATATGGATAGAAGGGAGTCGCCCACCAGGCACGACCTGCTCCAACAACCATTCCCGGACATGCGGCACATTCTGATCCCAACGAACCCAGCCACCACCAGCCCCGGCCCTGCAGCACACTACATCTATCGAGGTGTTCCATCAACCAGCCCCATTCCTGCAACACACTCTGGTCCCGTCGAACCGCTCCATCTCCAGCCCAATCCTACAACACACTCTGGCCCCGTAGGGGCGCACCATCACCAGCCCCGGTCCTGCAGCACACACTGGCCCCGTCCAGCAAACCAAATATTGGTTTCGATAGTTGTACAAACCTGAGGGAAAATCTTTAACATTCTTTTACTGAGTAATGCAATTTTCGCACGTCAGTAGCCCCTAATGTCTTCCTTGAGAATGTCAATCCCAGCGTGTCCAGCTGCTGACAGTCTGTTATAAGGCACAGCAGTGCCTCACCTCACATCATCCACAACTGACGCGCCAGACAGGAGTCGCTGTATGGCTAATGATGGCAAACATATATACATAGAGATGTTTACACTACATCTCTTAAAAGAATATACACATAACAAGCTCGCGCACAAACACGGCTGGGGTCGTGTGTGTGCATACATTATACGATTAAAGAAATGATACATATATACATATACATATATATATATATATATATATATATATATACATACACACACACCACACACACACACACACACACACATATATAC
>JAYMFT010375343.1:0-21128 GCA_038088735.1 Panulirus argus
TATATATAAGACATTACTACACAGTCGGGAACTTTTCTTACTCTGTTGTAAATACGAAGCAGAAACATGAACCATGGCATCATTATTTGCAAGGCGATCAAAATGAATTACCGACTTACTGGGAATCAATGCACCTCTGGACTTGATTCAGCAGTCCTACTTACGAACGAAAGGAGAATTTAGTGACTTATAGAAAGTATCTGAGTTCATGAAAACGTCTGAATATCCCCCACACAAAAACATTAACAAAATTTGCCTGAATGAAACACAAATATGATTATTGAATACCAAAATGTTCCAGTCCTTACAAAGAAAGCAGCCTCGTCCACAAGCTTCTGTGTTCCCAGAATCGACAAATTACTAAATCACGCTTCAGTGCTATACATCATCAATCATATAAAAAACATATATGTTCATTTCAGGTTATAATATTAAGAGGAATTATCTGAAACGCCAGAAACTGTACCTTACCGGATATTGACGGTTTGTCGTAAATTACACAGATAGTTAACTCCTACTGATTATAGGCTGATTACATTAATGAATACCATAACAGAAATACCATATGAAATATAGTGAGGAAATGTGAATTATTACAATACGGGACTATTTGGATTAACCAAAATATTTTCTTGGCAACATAAGCAAATGTGAATAATTTCGAGGACAAAAAATTGTTGACAGACAATGAAATATATCAAAATGAAATTATTGAATGAAAACAGTAATAGATAGCTCACTGTGAGATCAAATGAAACACCCGAAGAGCACAGACAGTGCAAATAATCAACGAGTCGTTAACAAACAAATGTTGTGGATGCATATGGGGAGTTGAGAGATACTGAATGACATAAACAGGAATGACCACAACCTTCTGTGAACCATTTGAAAACAGAAAGATTAATATTTGTCAACATTCAGAGTATTACCACAATTCAAAATGTAATCAAATTCTGAAAAAATGAAAAACTTAATAATACAGAGAAATGCGGTTCATATCTATGAACGTCAACACGGAAATAAGTATACACTATGCTCCGGTAAACTGTAAACTCTCTACTGTAATGAACAAAGAACCTGTTAACTTTTTATCTCCCTTTCTACTGTAATGAACAAAGACCAATCCACTTTATCTCCAGGAAACTGTAAACTATCTACTGTAACGCCTAAACACCAGCCTGAAGTACATCAAGTTTACGAGACACATTGATATTACAGGAAACCAAATTATTCTGTAACAACAGTGTTACCAACACAGCTAATAACTGGACTTCCCTTCTAGAATACCCGCACAATATTCAGCATGACGCTCAGATTTACAAATTCCTGGCAATATTCGGTCTGCTGATTGGTAACACTGACTCTTGATAAACAGAGGTATTTTGTGCATATTTTCGCCATACATTATGATATTTACGTTTCTGTTAATCGATAACTTTATTGAAGGTTTTCAAAAGAAATCGAGGTACAGTATCGTATAAATTTGCTTTTACGATCTCAGGACACCTTTAATGGGGTTCCTGCAGCTTCGTGGCTAGGCAATTTATACGGGAGCAGGGTAAGGCCGGCTCCTATGGGGAGGGAAGCCCTTCGACGACACTGGTACTCCTCTCCGTTCTCTAACGAGGATACAACCCCAGCGAAGGTGACTTTCAGCTTCGGGTGTTCCCATATGAAGACGGGGTTCCGGAAACATTTTACACACAGAGAGACACACACACAGCGAATTGACGAGATGTGGTATATGGGGGACGACGTGCCGACAATGGGCTGAACCAGGGCATGTGAAGCGGTCCGGGAGAAATCACGGAAAGGTCTGTGGGGGGCCTGGCTGTAGACGGGATGCAATGGTTCCAGTGCATTATACATGACAACTGGAGTGTGGATATGAGTGAATGAAGCCATTTCTCTGTCTCTTCCTGGCGCTTCTTCGCTGACGGTAGAAATGGAGAACATGTTTCAAATAGAAAATTATATATATATATATATATATATATATATATATATATATATATATATATATATATATATATATACACTCTCACACATACAAAGACAAGTTTAAAAATAAGTACACAAACGTACCCTCTAACTAACCTCAGTCAGGGTCATATACTAATACCATGACACATTAAATTCAAATTGCTGTATATTCAATATTACTTGTACATAACCAGCATTACGGAATTTTCACTATTCAAAAGCTTCTAATCAACATAAAAATCCTATCTATCTCTCTATCTATTTATCTATCTATATTTATATTCATGATATAAATAACGATGAGAAATATTCTGGATGCCGGAAACTGCCATGATTACAGTTATAGGATTCCCCTCACGATATCCTTGGAGATAACTGGCCGGGATGTAAGAAGCGGTTCAGTCAGTAACAGACAGGAGCCAGGTTCGACTCCTTCTCGGAGAGGCGTCCTTTACGAGGCTGTTGAATCACAGTGAACAGTAGACGCCGAGACACTGCAACAGTGCCACATCTTGCGGGGTCTGAGTTTTGTGTATTCTTGTCTCAGTAGGAGGAGTGGCTGAGAACGCTTATCTAGCAAGGACAGTGTCAAAAGGATGCCACCTGAAAGTGTAGAGGGATTGAGTGGGGCCTCGTTGGTGAGAAGAGTGCCAAGTAATAACAGCTTAGTGAAGACAGTGTCAGAGTATACTCCGCTGTCAGGAAAATAGCCAAAGGATGCCGGCTTAGCTGGCGAAGACACGGGAGGTGACAGCTTCGTGAAGGGAGGAAGCATCTCAGACTGCCGGCTGGCTTGGTGAGGGTACGTAGCAGCGTCTGTCAGTTTTCGGGTGACAACGGAGCCAAGTGAGAATGACGAGGTGAAAAACAGTGCTTGAGAATAACAGCTCTGTGAGGGCTGAGGATTCAAGGTGGAGTGATAATTGAGAAATAAGGTGTAGAATCAGCGACGCCAGAGTTGAGGGTTGGCCTCTTACGTGGCACGGTAGCAACGCGTTTATCACCCTGCCAGTTATCGGCGCACCGCCCCTTGGGAATCTCAAGTGTCCCGCCCATCATGGCGATCTCATCCTCGCTCTGCTGGCCGGGGCTACCACCATCTGCCCCTCCTGCACTCGGGGCTACCACCAACTGCCTGCCCCTCCTGCACTTGGGGCTACCACCATCTGCCCTTCCTGCATCCAAAATATACCACCACCTGCACCGAGGTTATCACCATCTGCATCTGAGACTATTATCCTCTGCCCCCATGGATACCATCACTGGCCCCTGGGGCTACCACCATCACCTGCTCCTGGGGCTATCATCACCTACTCCCTGGGCTATGACCACCTTCCCAAGGGCTACCACCATCTACCCTGGGTTTACCACCAACCTGTCCCCATGGTTACTACCATCTGCCCATGGGTTTACCACTACCTTCCTGAGGCTGCCACCCTCTCTATCCCCGGGGCTACCACCACCTGGACCCTTGGGGCTATCGCCATCTGGACCAAGGGATTACACAACTTGTCCTACCCGTCATGTGCTATCATATTATCAGCAGTATCGCCAGCTGCCTCATACCACAAGCTTCTGCCAGTGTTACCAGCTGCCCTGTTCCAACACGTACAGTGTCGTGGTACCGTCTCATCACCAGCTGCCTTCTGCCACTACCAGCTGCTGCTCGGGCATCCCCGGTGGCAACTAACGTCAAGAAAGCAAGCGCTGGCTATCAGCACTGTGGTGGGGGCCGTATCACGTAGTGGTAGGCGAGCTGTGATCAGTGGTCGCGTGTGGTCGTCAGCTGGTTAGTGCTATCAGGTCTGTGGTAAAGCTGTGGTGGCCTAGAGCTGCAGCCACGGTCACGAGTGAGTTGTTTAGTCATCTCTCCCGGGAGCTGTGCGGTTCCTTCCGCATCATGAGCCACAGGGTATATGACAAGACTGTTCACCGAAGACCATATGTATATCACTGTTGGTCAGGTGTATATGACTGACACGATTCAACCAAAGCGAATGACAAAGTAATGAAAATGCGACACACTGAAAGAACGCCTAGATATGACTAGGCTCTGGCAGGAAATATGATACATAAGTATTGTGTGAAAAGGACCCGAGGGTCTGTGCAGTAATTAGCCCATCGGTAAAATTCCAATTAAGTGATTTTTTGAGGAGGCACATTATCTACTGGTTAATATCAACACTGAATTTAAGTACATGGGTTGGTAAATGTTCTATAAACTATTTCTAGTTTGTATCAGACCTAAAATAATGTTTGCATATCAAGTTTAGTAACAACGCCTAAAGAAACAAAGATCTAATGGAGAATATCTAGAGGAGGGCAACAAAGATGGCACTAGAAATAAGCCGGCTAAATTACAGGGAAGGGTGTGAGACCTATAAATTTGCTCCCTATGGAATAGAAAGAGAGAAAAAAAAAGATGTGATTACAACCGTCATGCTTGTTAAGCAAGCTAACAATTTTGAAAGTGAACAAATCTTTGAAATATGTAAAGTGAGAGAAACATGAAAACACAGCCAAAAATTAAGAAAGAGACTTGTTGGAAGGCACCAAAAGAATTTGCTCTACATCAATAAGGTGATGGATGAATGGAATAATAATTCAAGCTATGAGACCGTGAATGCAGACAGTATACACGGAAGCTTCAAGAATTGTATGATGGAAAAAGAAATTAAGGAGATGGGTCCCCATACTTCACCAGTAAATAATTGAATATATACATTCATGCTGAACATTCCACATGGAAAAGGGAAAACGAGATCCTGAGAGCTTTCGTGTATTAACTGTCCTCTGAAGATGTGTTAATACACGAAAGCGCTAAGGTTCTCGCGTTTCCTTTTCCATGTGGTTTGTTCAGCATTTATAGAATCACGTGTCTGTTGTGATTTTGTGCATATGCACTCATATACCCACAGGCTTTATTTCAGGCCATCAAATTCCTTACTACATATTGTGAGTCCGTGATGAAACATATGTTGCAAACATACGCTAATGAATACTTCAAAACAATGGCACCACTCGACAGCTTAACACATACATACTAATAAACCATATTTTTTTCTAACCATGTCTGTAACTCCTGGCCTTGCGTCACGGCTACAATTCATGACATTCGGGAATCCACACATCATTCAGCGGTGTTGTGCATGACGCTGCGGGGATACGAAGCCACGCGACCAGACCAGCATGGTGACGCAAACACCACAAGAGCCCAGAGCCCCATAGACCATCTATGTATGTCAGTATCATGACGGCAATTAATTCTTTTTCCCTTCAGCCTCAGCTGGGTGGCAGAGGCAGAATTTTAGTTAAATATTATGGGTAAGGAAGTGACACAGTGGCTGGTCTTGAGAGCTCTCCAGCATCCTCAGGTCGGGTGCTGTTGACTGGTTTAGTAAAAGCTGTGTTGAGCGCACGTGTGGTCCAAGGTGAGGCGCGTGAGGGCTGGCAGCGTGCGTGTGTATAGTGGCCTCGTATAGAGGCAATGGGGACGAATATATGTTTATTGTTCTGGGGTGCACGTGTCACCTCGACTTTCCTGTTGTGTGATGCTGGATGGCCCCCGTAGACCACCCTCCTGGACACGAGCAGCGTCGATAGCTGCCGCCACACGAAGCTGGCTGGTGCCAAGTCAGACGACATACGAGGGAGGCGTGATGCGCACTGAATGATTCTAGTGACCCAAGTCAATACGAGTCTCTGGTGGGTATTTGTTGCTGTTGAAACCGACAGTTCTTGGATTCTAGTGGCCACAGCTGAAGTTAAAAGTAACAGTTCTTGTTTGCTGGTGGTTACTGTATTGGCTGAAACTGACAATACTCCTGGGTTTCTGGTGGCCGGAATTGACGCTGGAAAACCATAAACAACGGTAACCGTTGCTCCATTAAGTTTTAATCAGGTGAGAAAAGAAATAATACGACTTACGTCGTGGCCAGGGATTATCTCTAACTGTGGCAAATATGAAAGAAATCCGTGGCGTGGGCGGTATGCAGGTCTTCCTAACATGCAAGTTACGTTGTTTAGGACAAGGGAGTTACACTGGCAAGCAATCCTTCACCATACATCACTTCATGTTACAAACGTACACATTACTCACCCTTCACCTTTCACATTTCTCAAATTATAAAAATTCTCAATTTATTGTTATATATTCTAAATTAAGACTAAAAAATGACGAACTAACTCCTGTTAAGAGTCTACTGTGGGACACCTTTATACGGAGGTATATTCACGAGGTCCCCTGGATGCAGGGAGGCAATGTCAGACCTGATCTGAATGTGAACTGAGCAGAGTCCCTTACCTGAGCCCCTGCTGGATACACACCGCTTTGACAAATCAATTTTCGCTATCATGGCTAAGATGAATCTTAGGTCACCCTGCCGCAGGAGGAGACAGACAAGAACCTACCAAGAACCATTTCAGTGAAAACTCACTGCCTGACCAAAGCCACAGCATCATTACCCAAGCACTACACCAAAAAGATCACTGTACTTAATGTCCACACACAACACTGTCAGTCGTGACTCCTGCTTGCAATTTCCTTCCCGAGACTCCAGCGTGTAGTTAACTCAACACCCCCTTCCCTGATTGGATGAATTTATCTACTCCCATGCATAATTTCCCCCACCCCCTCCTGGCCTGCTTGGGTAGCATGTCAGAGGTGGAGTTGCTTGCATGACGTCGCCACCGCAGGACCGTTTGATGTTGCATGACGACTGCTTGTTACACCAACACACGAGGGGGATATTACTGCAGGTCAGGAACGCTGCCCCAACACGAGTTACGTACGCTATCACATCTAACGAACGCCTTTTATTATTTCATTATGGTCACCGATGCTGACAGTCGCACGGCGCGATGTATTCTTTATTATTTTATGAAACTCGAAGAGTATAATAATCACAGAGTTTCTCCGAGTCATGTCTAAGCTTAATGTTCATGAATAAGCGCTCAGCCCCGGTAATAATACAGCAGACTAATGATAACGAAGACACAAGTATGATATACGAGAGCGTGAATAACTTTTCGTAAATAGGATAGGAAAAAAAAAAAAAAAGAAAATAATCTGGTACGAAATCGACATAGATTTGTGAGGTTGTTTCTTCCCTTTATAGCTGAGCGATGGATGGATGAATCCTCCTCCTCCTCCTCTTTGGGGAGGGGGGGGGGGAGATCCGGGTTAGAGTGGAGTCCAAATACGAGTTTACAAATACTCGTTGTCCACTCTAAATCAAGGCTGGTAAACAGACGAAGGCAAACCCTTTATGAGGAGGCCAGCATGAAGAGGGCAGCTACTCAGCGCTGTCTTCATTATTGCTGTTTCCCAGCCACCCACTACCCTCCCTCCTCTCTCTCTCTCTCTCTCTCACACACACACATGCACTCACTCTCTCTCTCTCTCTCTCTTTCTCTCTTACACACACGCATATCTTCGTCGTTGCGGCCACAGGAAGCCAATCTGTTCTTTCCAAATTACGACAGGATACAAGACAATAGTCTTGCCCCCCCCTTGCTCTTGTTCCGTGCATCATTTCCTTTTATATATACATATATATATGTATATATATGGAAGGTAATGGTGTGTCTTGGGTGTCGGTGCAACGTACCGTGTCTAATGGAGAATCCACGAACCCTGAGTCCTGTACGTGTAATTAGCGATCATTCAGCGGGAGTCATTAAGGATGTCGTTGGCCCAGCGTTACCTCCGGTTCCACCTCGCGGTGTTACCACCGTCAGCACAGCGCGAACTCCTCCCTCGTCCGCCCAGCATTCCTAAAGGTAACTTCCGGTTAATGGGACTTATCTTGCCTAATTAACCAAACCAGACGACCCCAAGGCAACGACCGAGCGCTGGGGAATGACTGACTACCTCACCAACTAATCAGCCCCCAGTTGACGACCAGGTACAGGGGGAACTAGCCCCAGTGAACGACCAAGTACTGGGGATTACCTTATCAATTAGCCAGCCCCGGTTAACTACCACGTACTGGGGGCTCACCTTACTAATCAACCAACCCAAATAAAGTCCAGCTACTGGGGCTTACCTTAACAATTAACCACCCAATATAACGACCAGTTACTAGGGTTTACCTTATCAGAAAGCCATACTAATTAACGGCCAAGCACTGGGGCTTACCTCATTAATTAACCATCCCCAGGTTAAGGATCGGGCTGTGGCGATAAAAAAAAGAAAAGAGAAAACACCACAGGAGTGTTGGTAAATAAAGTTTCTTGACCATCGTTATTCCCTAAGGGGGGCAAGTTGGGGGTAGATTATGAGGGGTGAATATGGGTAAATGTGGGTAATTATGACGGGTTGAGGAGAGGCGACAAGGGGCAAGAGCTTGAGAATAGGTGGCCATACACAGAAGAGAGTATGCAAATTTAAGGAAGAATTAGCAACAATCGTCCATCTATATATATACATAATGTCTAGCTCGTAGCTTACCTTTTCCTACTTTCCTTTTTAAAGCATCAGACGGCATAATAACACACAGAATTGGGGTATGTGAACGTGACACCAAAAATGAATATCTAACAAACTATCCTCAATCAAACCACACCATATAACTCTTCACGTATCTTCCCTTTTTCTACTATACTGCCCATAACCAATCTCTATTTTTTTTTTTTTTTACATGCACGAAAAAAAAAAAAAGTGAGAGTAGGTGTACAAGGAGCGTAAGGGTGATGAGGTGGACGGGAAGAGGTCAAGTGGGGCAAGAGGTGAGTGTGGGGAGTCGTGTTCGGAGCAGAGGAGGAACAGACGGGCACCAAGACGGCCGGCGAGGCAGCATCAGAAATGTATTAGTTTACGAAATGGCTCACACACGATTGTTAACTCCCCGTTGGTTTGGTAGCCTCACCTACAACCCTGGTAACTCCTTCGTGGTTGTGGTAGACTCACACACAACCCCGGTTACTCCTCCGTGGTTGTGGTAGACTCACACACGACCGTGGTAGAACTCCCCCCTGTGGTGGTTGAGG
Organism: Panulirus argus; assembly: GCA_038088735.1. Taxonomy (NCBI): domain Eukaryota; kingdom Metazoa; phylum Arthropoda; class Malacostraca; order Decapoda; family Palinuridae; genus Panulirus; species Panulirus argus. The sequence continues at coordinate 8,974 of JAYMFT010375343.1, forward strand.
CAGACAGACTTGGACTACTGCTGAGACCAGTATGTATCGACCAGAGTCCATAATCTGTCTGTACTGAACTCTATCCCTCCTCTTAACATACGTTGACGTAAGTCTATTTTTGGCAAATGCCTTTGTGTACGTGTATTGTCTGGAGATGCCCATCTGTGAAAGGTGATATCCGTCTGTATATATAAGGTGATGGCTGCTGTCTCTGTCTTCCTTTTTGTGTCTGTCTGTGTTCTTGACGCTTTATCTCCTTAATTTCTCTCTCTCTCTCTCTCTCACTCTCTCTCTCTGAGGATTATGTTACCAGTTATCTGAGCTTGGACGTGTTTCCCTGTTTATTAACACGTTTTCATCCTCCAGTGAGCTTATCAGACTTGGGATAATTCAGTCTGTCCTTCAGAATGACTCTGTGCAATTCAATTATATATTTGAACAACTTCAGACTAATTTATTCTATCACTTATATAATCTCTGAAAATTCTAATAGAATTGTTTTCTGGGTAATCAAATCTGTGTATCTGAATAACAGCTCAAGAAAAAGTATACCATTCTCAATTGGGCATTACGTCCCGGACACCCGCGTGTGTATTGCTACCCCTTTGTGCAGACGATCGTTCACTGATGGCTTGCATCTGAGTCTTCTGTATGAGTGGTAATGCTAACGCGCGTTAGGAGTTATTCTTAACCATAAGCGGTATGTTGTGCCCTGGAGTCAGCAGGTACCACAGACCTCCGTTACCTATATGACCCTAACGTTGGTTTGGACAAAAGAAAAAAAGAAAAAAAGTGGAATATTTCCTGAAGTGAATGCAACGACATCAGGGGTTCAGAGGTTGTCGGGAATGTGGTGTGTGGAGGACAGTGCGGGAACGAAGCGAGGCAGGTGAGGGAGCTGGGCGGTGAGGGAGCAGAGAAATGAGCTTTTGACACACACTGACATCTTACCTACACTACCAATGCTTAAGGTGGATGAGGGTGAGTCCAGCGAGTGCAACTCGTCTCCCAGGGTCTGCCTTGGTGCGGGAGCGAGCGGGACCGAGCGCACCTGCAGGACGGCGCCAGCGTCTTACACACCAGACCCGTGGCGCCCGAGCGTGGGCCGCTACCCTTCAACACCTCCTGCTATCACGGTACGCCCTACACAGCGGTCCTGTTTCTCTTCTCTACCTCTTTTTGTCAAAAGCGTTGGGCATAGCATTACGATGCGCCCTGGCAGTACCACACCCCACCGCCATCCGTATTCTCTGCGTGCGTTGTCTTCATTTGTATCGACCTGTGTCTGTCTACATCTTGCTGTTGCCTCCCTGTCCTCTCACCTTCCCGTGCTCGTCCGGGAACAAAGAAATCTTGATGAATGAATGTTTACACAAAGTTTTTACGAGTACAAGTAAACAGATAAACATTCGGGGTCTGGAGGGGTGTTGAGGAAGGCGTGCGGGGGCCCACTGCTTTTATGGCTTTATTACCGCCTCTTCACCTTTATTTGTTGCTTTATCTTTGTGAGGTCGTCTTTACTGCTAGTTTTAGGGCGGTTTTGTGTCCTAGTCTGTCCTCAAGACGCTACAAATTGAACATTACGCCGAGACTACGAACTTACACTATAAACGGAACATATCTTTTTCGGTTTAGTTTTGTCCAGAGAAATGTTTGGGTTGAAAATGGCGCACATCTATATAGTACAACAACAACGTTTCCACTGAGTTAGTTTCTATTCGTTCCCACTTATGATACTCAAGAACAAGAGCCCAGTGCAGCCAAACTGAACCCTGACATTTTGTCTCATTATCTCCGCGTCACACTTGTGTCCTACTGTACATCTACCGTTCTTCATAGGCTGTCCAAAGGTTTACCCTTACATCCATTATTTCTTAACTAATGCCTAACATATCTTGGGCTTAGTTCATCACAGGGAAAAATAAATCCAAGTCAATCCAAAATTTCACACTCTGTACCTTGTCAAAAAATAAATAAGATAAATCGTTACTTCGCACTTCAAGGGACTCAAAAGTCAACTTACTGTGGGCACGATACAATCCTTCCTCTCTCACTCTAATATAAAGGCTTTATTTCTCTGCTTACATTCACTCTCCTCGTAAACTATGATCCGGGAAATTCATCTCGATACTTTAAATACATCAATGTATTTCCTAAGGGCATTCATTTGCCCGTGTCGTCTCAGTAACTTAAAACAAAAGAAAAACACCATGCGTACCATACCGACCACCGTTCGTATGGGAATGAAAATTTACAAGAAAATTTACCGCGGAAAACAACCAAACGGTTACATCGTCACCTGCCGGGCGTCGCCCTGTTGCTTCCCAGAAACAAACCGTCATAACGTCACACGAGAACTTCAAAGATGCGTCCCCAAATGTGATCAACTCACTGATCATCTAAATGCTATAGTATTATGGATATATCCCGGTGAAGAACTGCAGACGTTCACGGATATTGTGTCATGGCTGGCGGTGTTTTCCCCACAAGGCTAGGCTAGGTATCTCGGGCGGCTTCAAGCTCTTCCTTGATTCTGCTTTGTTGTTATTTGATACCTTCTCGAGTTTCATGCTCTAATGACATAAAAATTGGCATTCTTTGTTCACAACAATAGACTGGTGATTAGTGTTGTATTTTGTATTATACTTTCCTGAAATTAAGAAGATATTCTGTATCTAATACTGATAATATCCAAAACCCCGGTGTAATCTCAGAGATTTATACCAACTTCATGGCAAGAGAGAACTAGCCTCAGGTCCAGTGGTTGAAACATAAAATGCATGACATCAGATTCGAATGACAGTTATTTCCTCTCTTCATAAATAATCTGAAAAACAAAAAACAGAATACTCACAGACGACGAGCTTCAGCAGGTCAATGCTCCTGGAGTGAACTCCAATGACCTCCGCTAGTTAATCACTTTACTGCCCCTAAAGAGAGTACTGTATACTTCCCCCTTAAAAAAAAATACTCTTTCCCCAGCATGATATATCAATAGGTGTTTGTATAGGGCCACGCCCTCTCCCCCTCTGTATATTTTGTGTGCTGTTTCTCTCTCCTCAAACGACCATTAACCACACACACACAAAAAAAAAAAAGAAGCTAAGAGTTTTCGAACGAATTTTTCTTATATGATAATTGATGGATGGGTCTAGTCTGTCCGCAGAGTATTTATGCGCTGCTTGTGGGGAGGTCCTTAATGGTTTTACCCCTATGTGCGTGTGGTCCGAGTCTCAGAATTTGCTATTCCATTATTTACTGCATAAAGGGAAACATCGAAGTCACACACACACACACACACACACGCACATGCATTTATACACACAAACGTGCACAAATATATTCACCAAATCTTACACAATTGACTATGAGTCAGCACGGGCCCGCATAGATTGGTGTGTAGTCGGCCCACATCCAACCCAGGTTTCATCATCCTCTGGGTACCTGACTTACGCTATTCTTTTCTTGTGTGTGTGTTCACACTGTAAAGACATAGTACCTAATTACAAAGTTAAGAGGCTGGGCAACACAGGAATAAAACTCCCTTCCCGTAACACACAAATGGTAATCACACTCGACGTGCCTGCCTGTGGCCACAAGCAGTACATTGATCATGAAGCAGTCAAATGAAGGTTCATAATACCAACTTATTTCCTCATATGTTATCTCCGGCCACAATTAACTCATGCTATATCTAGTATAGGCTACTGCAACTCGTGAAGGACTCTGCCTGCAGTCACTGGTGAGCGGCACCTCGTTTCCTACCTCTGTCAGCTCAGGATGATGAGTGCCTGTAATGTCTCGCCCACGACATGGCGTGTGAGGCGGTAAATAAAGTGATTAGACTAAACTCCTGCCAGCAATGAGAACAGACTGCCGCACATCAGGCTCCACCAGCCCAGGCAATGAATGCTGGACGGGCCTGAGGACAGTCGCGACTACTGCCTTTTGCTCTTGACTGCAAATGAAGATATTCCCTGACGTACTTTACCAACGATCCTCTTTCAAATGAGAGCGACATTATCAGCGCCTTAGTGTCTTAGTATGCGCTGTTTACAGTGGTTAAGAAATGATTACATTAATATCGGGGCAACTCTAAGAACATAAACACAATGAATGGTAATAATACTATGTATTGTCAGACTCCAGTGGCAATATTGAACCTTGTACTACCACTTGATGCAGCAGACATAAACTATATTGCCGGACAGATGTCGTCCGTTTAGGTCAGGTTTTTAGGACTACCACTTGGTTTTATCGGTAACGGTCGTGCCTACAGACACCTGGTAAGCTGTAGAGTTCTCTAGAGACTGTGTGAGAGACAAATCCATCACCAGAGGTGGTTATGGCAACAGTTATTTGCAGTCACGATCAGAAGCGACAGGCTGGAAAGACTCAAGTTGAAAGTTAGGAAGAATGAAACTCTACCTGAGTGACGTAATGCTAACAATATGTTCCAAACTTTTTAAAACTAGTTTCTGCATAATAAAAGAGGATATGGGACTCTCACCAGACAGCAGGGGACTGACAGGTGGTTGTTGATGGCAGCCCCAACCGTGCGCGTTCCCATTTCACAATACAATTAGGAAACTCCAGTTGCCTGAATGACAACCGCGCGATCATAGCTAGGCGCCCACGCCCCGCCAACACTGGCTGCGCTAGGTAACGCTGCAACGCTTAGGGTAATGGTAAGGTATTCAGGGTAATGGTGTAACCGTAAGGGTAATGGGGTAATGGTGAGGGTGGTGTGAGGAATTTCCGCCGTGCGGGTTCGAGACACGCCCTGTTTACCCTGAAAATTGTCGATCGCTGAGAACGGATTTTAGGTAGACGTTTGGCGCAGTGCTATTGCGCCCTAGCGTGGCGTGGTGTGGCGCTCGGTCACCCCCTATGTGTAGCAAGCAGGCAAGGGAACTCTCACTGTTCTGGTAGCATAACCTTCAGATCATGGGATCACTGTTGTCGGTTCTGTGTGTTGTCACTACGGCAAAGAACAAGCGTTATTACCGTCATGAGAGTAGCGTATCATTACATAGCCGTGTGATATACGAACATCCGGTAAGCGTGGGTACGCGTGTTGCTCCGTCCGAAGGCTTTCGGTTGATCCTTGTTCGTAGACATATCTATGGAGAGCAATATGAGTTTATTATGCTAATAGTAGACCTTTAAAAGGCGACTATAAAAAAAACTGCATATTCAAATGAAAAAGTAATATTGAAATCATTCTAATAAAGACTTTAAATTTCGCATTTATACAGTTTTTTCGAATTATGACTATCTTTTATACTGTAAGTGAGCGCTAGAATTTTTTTTTGTCATATAATTGGATATTACTGTATTACCAGAGCCGTTTGTTTGGTTGGTTGTTTAGGTTTTACTTCTACCAAATGCCAGGGTCACTAAGGCCATGGACGTTTCAAGCTCCATCAACCAACCGAAAAATCTTTACCATCTTCGGTTGTGAAGGATAATTTAAAGACACTCATCCTCCCACTTTGCATGTGGCCCCCTGACAGTAGTCTGATACTGACTGTGTTTGATAGTAATATCGTTATGAAATTTGGTTAATCTGGGTGATCTTATAAAACAAAAACGCACTTTTAAAGTTTTTCTAATACATAATCATTCTTGGTAAAATTAGATAGTTACCCCTTTTGTAACACAGAGAGCCATAGGATACAGAAATCATCCTTTTCAGAGCTTTGGAGAAAGTATCATTGGATATGTGTTTTATTCCATGGCGTCATATCAAAAACTTATCCAGTTTTATCACATCGAATACCAGAGACCTCTGACGGGATGTATCTTAAAGGTCGATACGACCTGCAATAATTTCTCTTTTCTTGTGATTATTCGTGAATATCTTACGTAAATTACTGGTGATCTAATTATGAATAACAACATTTACCTGTATTTACTTGTGACCTATCAAAAAATATCATTCTTGTGAATGTATCATGAAATATCTACATCATTTTCACGATGTTTTTCTATAAAAATTCAAGTTTTCATATTTCTTTATCAGTTTTGGAATATTTTTCGGTTGACATATTTTGTTTCTTGCAAAATTCCTACTTGGAACCTGTTACTCGTAAAATATTTGTATGGGGGTTGAGAATAAATGAACTTTTCTAGGTCCTAAGACATACTTGGTAATATCTAGTTTAAATAGCACGTGAAACAAGACTTGAACTAAAGGTCTAAATTACTTTCGTCACAATGATATTCTTTTACTTCCTTACAGAAGAGAATCGTGGAGAATAAGCTACACTAAACAGCATAACGTGCAGGGCATGCTTCCCAAGTTCAGACGCCTAAACCTTCACTATCTATTTTTCGATACCGTGCTTTAGAAGCCCAGTAACATGATCATGGAGATCATGGAGAACGGGAGGGAGTTTTGTGATATTCTTCATCATCTAACACTGCCTTCTGAAGCCAGCGTATCGCTCTGTGTCGTGACTGCTCAAGCTGACTTACCTGTGCCGGCCAACCGACGGCCACCATCTACTCTTCTCCTCCCGCTTCCTCCAGTCACCTTACGCATTCCTTCACTCCGCTCTCTATCCTCATTTACTGCACTCCATCCCCACTGCCAACCGTCGTATACCACCATTCCTACCCAGTGGCTTACTATGGTCTTCCCGCCTTTTGAGTTTCCGTAACCTTTCTTAGTCTTTGTCCTTCCCAGCTGCTTCTCTCCGCCTCCATCCTCTGTGGTCCCTGGAGCGCGTAACTATCCCCCAGTGTCCTCCTCTGGCCTTCCTTAACCTCCTCCATTCCTTTCGCGAGCCTCCTTTGTCTCCATCCTATCATCCTAAAGGCTTCGGACGTTCATCCTTGCAAACTCTGCGTCCTCCCCTCGGCTTTTCCTAAGATTTTCGTCAGACGTGACTTCCCTCGACCCCAAATTAACCTCTTTCGACCTGGTCTCACGGCCTGCTCTCTGCAGCCTCACCGTTCCGGTAGGTTCTAGTAGTCCGCCCTCACCACCTCATTTCCGCTGTACCACTGCCTCCGTCGACTACTGCAGAGCTCCGCCCTCGCTGGCTGTAGAGCTCCACCCTTTAGCTATAAAGACCCGACAACGTGCTAATTAAGTGAGCCTCGACCCCACCCTGGATGTTGCGGTTGGTCCTCACTCAACCTGGATATAATACGGCCTCACTCTGAACTGCAGGACCTCGATGCCAGTCCACTTGACCCACACGTACTCGTTATGGCGTTGTTGTAAAACACCAGCTCTAACACTTTATGACAGAACCGTTTATACATCCCCGATTATGCCACACCGGCAGGACGCCACAGTAACAGATCCTCGGTTCCTGCCTGATTTTACAAAAATCCTGGCACCGTGTGACCAAAAGGTTCATTTCAGAAGGGTCGTGAGGAGACAAAACCACGTCTTGGTCAGCGCCAAAAACGACTCGAAACAAATGGAAAAAAAAAAAAAGGAGATGTTCGGTTATACATCAACCACATATGTTCGACCCATATGTGAAATCACCATTTCAGTCCTGCCACTTCAGGGACCAGAAGGAGAGATGCTGGAGCGAATCCGACGGAAGGCGACAAAAACTGACCTGAAGTGAGAGTGATCAGAGCCACAGGAAAGAAATTTCATTCCAACCAGAAGACGACGACAGTTCACTGGGTCATATGATCACAGTACTCAAGTTTGCCCCATTGCATTGCCTGAGGTTTAAGCTGAGCTCTTCTCTATGAAGAACCGTTTACGCAGAGGACATGACCAGAAACTTAGCGAATGAGGAGGAGTCACGATAGAAGTCGAGGGAAATATATCCCTGGTGGTAGAGTAATACAGATGGAACCAGCTGATTGAAGTATGAACACAGCAACAAATGAAACAACCAAAAAATACAACAAAAATGAAGGACAAGAGCGTGGTGCCTCCCTTACTGTACAAACACACACACACAAGTACGCAAACACACATGGGTATTTCCTACATGCTTAGTATTCACTACAGGCTCTGTATATTTAAATGTAGAAAAGAATATAAAAGCACATACATATGCATGAGTGAATGGAGTCACGTTTCGAACACGTCACTGTCATATATAGTACTTGACGCACCTGGAGGACGACACACACACACACACACACACAGATAGAAAAAAATATTTACACATTTAAATATCCTGAAAACCCGGTAATTTCCCGGGCGGCGCCGCAGGACCAGAACGTGAAGGTTGTTGACGGAAGCGTGGACACACGCCCCCCTGGCGGGAGGTGACGGAAACGCAGCAGACACGCCCCCTGACGGGTAGTGACGGAAGCATGGACACGCCCCTCTGACAAGCACGGCAGTGACGGAGGCGTGGACACGCCTCTTGGATCTTGTGGGCAGCGCGTCACTCGCACTCGAGTAACTCAAGACAAACATTTCTTTCTTTTCACAAATACCAAATTAATTATTCATAACAAAATAATAAAAAAACGCTGAAACATCTTTTATTCATCAGCAACGTCTCTTCAATATCACCAGTCATCTGTCTGAAGGTTGCGTTGGCAAGTTCCGGCAGGGCTTGGGCGTGCAGACCATCCCAGCTCCGGTCCGGCCCTGCCAGGTCTCTCGCCTCACACGACCTTGCCTTCTGCTTTGTTGAGCCCCCAGACACACAACTCATCTACCCTCCTCAACAAACAATCACACTACTATGAATTTTGATTAGAAAAATGGATAATTTAAAGAAAAAGGAATGTGAATCTTATTATCACTATAAATATGGTAATTAGCAATAATATCCAATCTTTGGCAAATCTGTCCCTCTCTCTCTCTTCTCGTTGCGTTATTGCTCTGGTACAAGACAAAGATAGTGGTTTACCGACAAGGCCTTTAAAGTCTCCATCAGACTAATAACAACCACCTCCCTCCCTTCCTCCTCCTCCTCCTCTCCTGTGGAGTCACACTACTGAAGGCATTCACCACAAGCAACTCCATTAGCATTCAACACACCAAGGCCCTTTGCCTCTCAAAGACTGAATATACGACAAGATACTTAAAACTGTAGTAAAAATATCGTGAGTAGGAAGTGCTGGAGGATTTACCTCCGCGCGGGAGGAAGGCGTTCAAGGCAGCGGTGTAGGAGAGGAGGCAGCTGCATCATGGGACCACAGCTATTTAGCTAAAGAGGGTCAGTGTCACACACGTCGAGTCCTAGGGGTAGCTTATGCTCCTCCGAGCTTCACATGCCAATCCTCATATCCTCCTCTCTCAGTCTCTCCAGCACCTTATGGTTTCTGAAAGTACTACATTCTCTTTACAGTTTTTCGATAGTCTAGTTCTAATATCTGTGTACTCATGACGCCTACACATCCTCGAACCTCTTACAACCCCGTCACAACACGCCCTCGAATTCCCTAGATCCACCAAACACACGCCTCCGATCCCCCTGCGCTCACCACACACGCCACCCAGCTCTCTACACCCTTCGTACTCACGCAGGCCCCTAGCCCACCCACCCCTACACCCCTCACTCACACACACACACACGCCACAACCGGACACATTTAGAGGGGCCATTTCCGGTGTTGATGGCGCGACAATAAGTGAGGAGGGCGGGTTGGCCCTACACTCCCTGACTGCTGAGGTGACACAGGTGACGATACAGGTGACAAGGGTCGACAGACAGGTGAGAAGGACGAGAACCTTCACTATTCATCACTCCCTAGTTATAATTTTTGGAGTGACGTAGGAATAACAGACAGACAGACAGACAGACACACACACACACACACACACACACACATACACACACATACACATACATTCCCAGGGATGTGGATAACAAAGGCATTATCTACACAGCAGGTACATTCAGTCTACAATTGTCTTTTCCCGTCCTCAGCGGTGTTACTCAGGGCTCCGTCCTGTCTCGCACGGGTTTTCCTCCATTTAATGAACGATTTCCTTTCTTCAGCAAATAACCAAATCCACGACTCATTACTGATGTCTCCACTTCTTTCAAATCTGTTCCAGATCTTCTCCAACTCAATTCACGTCACGTCTCATCACTCGACACCTGATACCACCGTAACATGCAATCCTGTTCAGACACCGAAAAATCGTCTCTTTCGGACAGATGTTCCGATTGTATTATTGCACGGAATACTGCTCGCACATCTGGGGAACTTGTACCTGTACATACATGCCTGTCAGAGTCACGTCCAAGGGAATCCAACCCGTCAACTCTCTCAATGTGACCTCAAAACTCGGACTCATTTCCCCTGGACCACAGTGTCGATTTTGTTCCCTTCTTCTGTACGTGTTACCCTGGTTTCTACTCCCAAGAACTGCCTACTGGTATACTCCTGCCCTTTGCTGGCCTACGTAATGCTCGGGGAACCACCGGATCACACGATCACTGTGAGGCTGCTGGCAGCCCGTGGGGTCAGCATCGGTAATGTTGTCATCCACACCTGTCCCGTATCATCACACTGTCACCTTTCAATCATTACCCGTCAAGCATATCCCACCAGGCACCAACGACCAAGCATAACGAACCACAAGTCAGTCTATCATACATCCACATGTCCAATCAGCTACGTATTACCGGCCCACATATCACTATACAAGCCTCATCCACCGAGCCACCTTTACTGAAACACCCTCAGTCAAAGAGCCTCTCAAACATCGTCATCCGTGCGTCACAAGCTCAGTCCAAGCCATATATCGACCAGGCATCACTCATTCAACATGTATCATCAGCCAAGGACCAGCAGCTAAACCTACCACAGAGTCCAACCAGTCCGGAAAAAGCCAGGACCTGACGACCAGCTGCTCTTGTACACCCACCACCGTACCGATCAAGGACCTCCCTGTACACACCACCCACACCAAGGGTAAGCGAGCAACGCACGTCACCACAGTCATCCCAATATATTCCCCCCACCGGGTAATTCCCTAGTTTACAGTCATCCCAGGACTGTCCCCGCATCAAGCAGTAATGAGGTCAGCCTGTCCTGCAGCCACAACTAAAGCACACAAAAGGTTTTGGGGGATGGGGAGAGGGAGGGAGAGGAGGATATTCTCCTCTCCTCCATCCGGGAAAATGGGAAATCTCACCACCATGCCTCACCTCACCAGGACTTTCCCTGCCAAAACGAAGTATAGAACCACACTAGGAAAACACATGCAATCCACCAGTAAGCTATTGTGAGCCATAAAGACCAAATTTCTCCATCAGATAAACATAATTATCTCTTACCCAACCAGAGTTATATTCTCTTTTCACAGGTAAACAATCAGGATCTTATCCAGCTTAACATGACGGCCAAACAACTGTCTCTCTCTCTTCCATCTCCAGACGATCAGCTTCGACATCCAAGTGTAATTATGTGACTCGGGGGATGGAGCAGACTAATTCGTAAGTGTAATCTTTCAAACGATCTTACATCTTCATACTCTAACATTTCTCAGGCAGGAAACTAACCGCAAATTTGTATTCCCAAATGATCATACACAGCTTCTTGTTCTTCCTCGTCTGGACAAATGCAAGTGGCAGGTCGTGTCAGCATTACAAGCTTCGCCTCTATCGTGACGGCACGACAGTCTGTCGTTCTGCCTCCAGCGATGAACATGTCATTACTCATGTCATTACGAAGATGACCCCCACTCCACTTCTGGTTTATGGCAATTAACGCTGTATTAAAGACCTTCAGGGACTCTTATATGACAATCTATTAAACATCAGATCCCTTACCAGACAATGAAGTATCCTATGCTTAAGACAGACTAGCTCACCTTACAAATATAAGACTCCTAACCTTACACAATGAGGAGTCGCTAAAGGGAGTATCAAACGCCCTAAAAGTCCAGCACAAAGGAGGAGAATTGTATAGAAAACTGCCTCATAATCGTAACCTTCTGTCACAGCAGGTAAGTCTTTCCATTTATTTATCACAAGCTCAGCAACAGAACTATACCCTTTGGGATGGTGCCTGTTTAGACTACCTGTAAGAACTTAGTGTTGTTCGCCTTTTACTAGAAAACTACTCTGACAACCTTCCCACTGTCGGAAAAAAAAATATAAAACGAAATACAAAAAGGTCCCTATTAAGGTCTAGTGACGAGAGAGAGAGAGAGAGAGAGAGAGAGAGAGAGAGAGAGAGAGAGAGAGAGAGAGAGAGAGAGAGAGAGA
>JAYMFT010375354.1:0-21127 GCA_038088735.1 Panulirus argus
AACTGCTTCTTTCCCTACACGTCGAAGCTTTGGAACTCTCTACCTTCTCATGTCTTTCCCAATAACTATGACCTGGCGCTTTTCAAAAGAAGTCTTCCGTTTTCTCAAAAATTCGTAAATAATTTCCCTCGTCTTTTCTTTTTCCGTTTCATAATTCTCTCCATATTTCAGTTAAGGCCCGACCTTGATTTGCATTTTTGTCTGTGACTGAAGCCTTCTACACAAAAAAAAAACTAAAGATGTGGTGGTGATGCGATTCTTCAAGGTAAAGTCAAAATGCGTTAGTTAGACCTGACCCAACAGGGATCAGGGAAGATTAAGTTGATCTTTCCCTTACAAGATTAGATCATCAAAGGCCAGTGGTGTTGAGAGTGATGAGACCCACACAACATCATTACACGACCGCCCGGTGGAGGTGCCCGTTATCCTGAGCGCTGCGGGGGTCTCAAAAAAGACAGAAGGGACCCCTAGGGCACGAAGTAAGTGAGGAACGAGAAACAAAAGCATCACACAGAGCGTACCCCTTGCCTCCTAGCCTGTGTGCAGGAACACCTCTCCACCTAAAAAAGAAGCTCTCATCTTTGATGACACAGGCTTGTGTCGTATACAAAAGTCCTAAACAGAGCCATGAAATATACAGAGGGCAAAAGAGACATCAGTAAGGAGAGAATAGGAAAATTTACTTACGAGTTCTACAGAAAGTTAAAGAAATAGCGCCATTCCCCCCAAAAAAAAAAGAATAGGCTGATCAATAGTTGTTTGAAAAGACACGAGAAGGTGAAGGGTGTCAAAACCAAGCAGTGTAGGGGGTAACAAACACCATAACGGCTCCAACTACAACCACACCTACAACTGCATCAACAAATACAACTGTTACAAAAGCAAGAAAACCCTCATCTACAATTACAACTCCAACAACAATCACACATCGACATCTATATCACCAAGTTCAACTTCTGCATTTTCTACATCTACATCAAATACAGTTCCTACAACAACTTCATCCACGTCTACATATACAAGTACAACTTCAGTGCCTACATTTTCTACAAGTGTAACTTCTACAACACCAACATTTTCCTCTACACGAACAATACAACTTTTACAATATCAACCGCCTCTAAATCTTCGACAGCTATACAAACGCCTACGAGAACGACAATAAATCTCCACCAATATCCACAAGTACAACTTCTTCACCAACTGCCACATCTACATCTACAGGTACAAGTCTTACAACTGCATCTACAAGTACAACTCCTTCATCAACAGCTCCACTGACATTTGCATGTATATACAACGACCATATCTACCCCTACAACAATAAATACAACCTCTTTAGCATGAACCTCATCTACATCTTCAACAAGAACAAATCCTAAAATAGCAACAACATTTACATTAATAAGACAATGTAAACAACTACCATATCGAGATCTATAACAAAAACATCTACAACTTCAACATCCGCCATATCGAAATCTACAACTCCTACAACAAAAAACACAAATATCCACAACTTCAACAGCTACCAAATCAAAACCTACGAATCCAACTTCTACAGTCAACAACCATATCTACAACTCCAACTCCTACAGTAAGCACCGCATCTTCCCTAACATCGATCAGTCCAGTTCCTTCAGCATCTACATCTACATCAAAACATTCAGTGGGTGTGTGTCTGTGTGTGTGTGTGTGTGTATATGTGGGAGGCGAAGGAGGGAGGATGTTACGTATTAACAAAAATCTATGAAGGATAACAGAGACAGTGAAGGGATAAGGTTATGTAATCACTGGGAGGGTCGGTGTAAATTCCTTTGAAGGCGGGGTCCGGAAATTTCACCACGAAGGATGTATAAGAAATTCGTTGTTTTTTTTTTTTCAGTATGAAATGAAAGATCATTCAATAAATGAGAGGAAATACACAGAAAGTTATATCATTACGTTAGCGTTGGCCTGTTCCAGTGCTAAGCGAGCACTTGGGTTGCGTGTGAATGACGTGTTAGAGACGTTTTTATCTTTTAAATGAGCCCCTATTCCAAATGTCCTCTCATGTCATAGACAGACACGGTGTTGATGGCAAATAGTGTGAATATATTGCACCTTTCACACTGACATTCTGGGAGAGGGTGACTGGTTGGCATATGCTGGAATGAAGGAGTTTCTTTCTCTTTATACTGAACACTCTAATTCTATGCTCACTCTTACTTCATAACACACACGTACAGGGTTGATGGTGGACGACATGACTGTACGTGGAAATATTACTTCTTTCACACTACAGATGAGTGTTAGTACTTTAGAATGGCTGGCACGCGTTGGAAGAATCCTGGAGGTGTTTTTGCGCCGGAGATTTTCCAGCTTTATACCTATCATCTGTTACCCAAGTCCTCCATTACTCCAGGATTACATATAGAAAAATCTAGGCACAGTTCTTGAGTTGATTTCTTCCACACGCGTAATTCTAGTGGGGATGCCACCCGTGGCTGTAAGGGTATTGAGGGGAGCAGAATCTTGCCCGTGCCTTCCCGGGGATGGGATAGGCTTCCGTAGGATATCTTATGGAATGATTGATCAGCTGGATATTCAAACATTGCTGAGAAATGTTAGAGCACATATTGATACTGGCAGCTGTTTCTCAGGACATCAATCGATTCGTCTGCCGTCTAAGGGTTAAGTGCGGGAAGTCCAATATTCTCCCCCCCCCTCTCTCTCTCTCTATCCATTCAACATATTCTTTTTGACTGAATAGCCCTTGATCTACTTTAAACCCAAAGTTGAAGTAATGTTCCGAAAAGGCTGATATCCCTTTAAAGTAAAATGCAGTGAAATCTCGATTCAAAGGACCTCGATTCAACGGACTTAGGGTACAACGGACGTTGTCCGATAGCCAGTCCCGAAAAGTAGTGCACAAGGAAACGGGCTCCGTCCCGTCCTCTGGCGCATGGGCCAATAGCGTACAAAGCTTTGACAAAACAGGATATTGCTGAAGTTGTTCTTGCAGGCGAAACACAAGAATAAGACAGCGATGAATAAGATGAGGAAGAAGTACCAGTTACCAGTCCAATAATTCCGTTGTACGAGATCACACTGAATTCATCAAGAATTACATTGACATATTAAACGACCATGAAGTGCGAGTCTATCATGAATAAATTCTTGCAGTTGTAGTAGGAACTCATAATGAGGAAGCAAAATTTGACAATTGAAGCTCGACTCCATCTTCAAACCTGTTGCTGATAATGATGATCCTCCTTCAGCACAATTCTCTACAATACGAGGAAAAAAAGAGATATGACAATGGCTAACCCTCGTGTGACCTGTCTCAACATTGAAACGATGGGAAGCAGCAGCCAGTCACATGCCGCAGGTCCAGTTCCTTAGAGAATGAGATACATTGCAGACAGCTCATGAGGGCTGTGGCCGAACATGAGAGGGGATGCAATATCACAGTGGATGGGAAGGGATGGTTCAAGATATATGACAGCAGTACAGTTAATAAGGCGAAAAATTTTCGCCTCTACTCCGGCTAAAATGTGGAGGAGATACGCGAAAAGTGGTCCTTACTGGGACGCTTGAGGCCTCTGTAGATATGGAAAATAACGACGGCCCCCGTATAGCATCCTCCCTGACGGGAAGATTTAGATTATGCCCAACATGTTAATGTTATTGTAGGGCTAAATTTCAATTCTTCGAAATGTGATAGTAAATGAAGATATAGAAAGATATATAAAGGGAAATTGCGTTTTCGCAGTTTTTTTTTCGTGTGTGTGCGTATGTGTTTGTGATTACTACTCGTGTGTTACGTGGGGAAGAGTTTTACACTTGTGTTGACCCATCTCATAACTTAGTATATATGTACCATGTCTTTACTCATATCTATGTATGCACACACACAGACACACACACACACTCCCCAGCTTATGCTAAGTGTGTGTGTACATGTGTATGTGTGTATGTGTGTGTGTGTGTGTATCTGTGTGTGTGTGTGTGTGTGTCTGTCTGTCTGTCTGTCTGTCTGTCTGTCTGTCTGTCTGTCTGTGTCTGTCTGTCTGTCTGTCTGTATTCACAGCAACGACCTGTTACATACGTATTCAGAGGACAACCTCATAGCAATTATATATGCCTTCATTTCCCGGTGAAACTCCTTAGAATTTCCAAGTTACTATAGCGGCTTCCAAATTTCATAAACAGAGACACTGCGTTTCGCGAAGTAATACTTATTTTTGTATTAAAAAATAAGTGTAAGTGCTCGTAGATTCATGTGAAAAGTAGTTCAAATTCTATTGTTAATTTTCTTTTAATGAAATTTACAACATGATCCAAAAATAATCTTTATACAAACGTGTGACTGCACAACACTTTGACAGATGAGGTGAACAGTACGTCCTCACGACGTAATATTACAACACTTAGAATGGTTCCACATAACGTCTTATAATTACGTCCCTACACGTCGTTACAACGTCATAACCAAAGTACCGCCTTTAAGCAACTGTGCATCTACGCTATACGTTAGCTGGGTAAACGACGACATTTATGTATTTTGCTGAAGACACACACATGGGATAACGACCTATCGTGCCATGAGTTCAGGGTTGTGTTCATATGTGCGCTCTTGGAAGTACTGAGCTTGTGGAAAGAGCAAATCTGTAGGTTGCAGACTGATAACCTAGAGTCTCCTGGGATATATAATGTGCAGGAAAGGTCCATCTACCTAGCGCTGGCAGGATGGTGTTACAGAGTTGATAACTTGAGACCCTAAACGTATGACTAGTAAGCTACTGTGAAAAATCACTGAATGTTGTAATATCTATCAATTCATATCAAAAGAATAATTACAATATTACTCATTAATTAAAACTTACATGTACGTACCTTAACCACTGTACATGTATAAAGGCAAGTCAGAAAGTGGTCGATTTGCAATCCAAGCACTTACAAATATCTTCAACTACTTCTGGCTACACAACAAAACTCCTAACATCTGGAAGCTTGCTAACATAATACCAATCGTAAATCCCATCAAACCACCCAACTCCCACTCCTCCTACCGCCTTGGATAACTTCTGTCCTCAGAATCCAAATTCTGAGAAAAAAAAAACGATCCAAAACAGAATCAAACAAAACATCCCACTCTCACCCACACAGCATGGCTTGAGACACAAAAACTCTACCACTACACTACACATTGACCTCACACAACATATTCAAGATAGACTAAACCAACCACAACTCCCCTCCCGCACGATACTAGTGTCAATACACATCAACAAAGCACTGGGCACTGTCCCCCAACACATCCTCACACACACACACACAAAAAAAAAATACTTAACACTTGCCTCAACAACAATGAGAAAAATTTGCAGGCTAATTTCCTAGCCAGCCGCCATGCCAGTCACAGTGGTTTCATTTAAAACCTACACTGGAAATCCCCAAGGAGCAGTTCTCCAACTCTCTTCAATCTCTTATTACACGACCTTCCGTTACCTCAGGCAAAACTTAATATGAAGTCCATTCAGACGCAATCACATCACAACACACTGATACTAAATATAAAACATGGAACCCTACGCTACACAACGGGAAGAAAGGCTAACCAAGAACAGAATGTCAGAATCTCCACAGAAGTCTCACACCCTCCAGTCATCTTGAATGTACAGTCACTCCCTCTGGACAAAACAGAACCATTCTAGGCATCACATGCGACACACACATGACATTCACTCCCCACCTCAATATCATCAACACGAAGGCAACACACAAACTAAATGCCTTCACAATACTACTGCAACTAACACCAGGTTTGGACAAGAAAAAGAATCCCTCAATATCCTTTATAGAAAAATTAATCCGCTCAACTTTGAAATATGCTTTGCCTTTCTGGTCTTCTACCCGATCGAAAGCAACCACATATACACAACACCTCCCGGTACAATCCCACCTCAACATGCTCAGCACTCAATTCTATATAAGAGCGACTGAACCCTCCCATCTAAACCACTCCTTGACTAACCACCTACACCCAAGTAGAAACAAAAAAGCTTACCCCTGCCTCACACTTCAGTAACCTTAACTCACAGATCCCCTCACCCAAAATAAATGTATCAGTGACAAAATATATGCTCTGAAACAACCCGACAAGCATTAAATAACTAACCTCCCAACTCAGTTTTAAACTCCAACCCACAAGACCCGCCAGAACCTACACTCTCCAGATAAACGCGGGTCATACTCGCCAACTTACGCTCTAGTCTAGACATTATCCATCACTACAAACTCCGTTTCAACTTATCCCAAAACAACTCTTTATGCCCTCAATACAACAACCATAAAGAAGACACCGAGCACTTACTGCTCAATTGCCCTGCACTCTATACACAGATGCACACACATCACACGTTAGATGACCTATGGTCCCAACCAGTGGATGCCCCCTGAGTGCTGCAGGAGCCTCATATAGATAGAAGGGGTTTCTGGGGCAGGAAGGAAGACAGTGGGCACCATGTACGATATATCTACCCATAACTAAAGCACAAATGAAGTACTGACAAGGGTTTCGTCACCTGCAGGTTTCAATGCAGAAGCAAATGAACGCAACGTTGAGCCGCATCTTAAAGACCATGATGCTACCAGTGCAGGACCCCAGCTGCTTCACCAAGGACACCAAACACATCCACTTCCGTAACCTCTACAAGATGTTGTACAAGGCCGCTCAAGACACCAAGGCTCGGGCACCCCAGCGTGTAGTCACGGAGCCTCTGCTGAAAAGATCTTATTATGTATACAACAACCCCTGCCCCCGGGACCTATTCATGGCCCACAGGGGCCTGATCCGTCGCCTGCTCGCCTTCAAAGAGGACCTGCTACAGCGGGCCAGGGAAAACATCAACCAAGCTCTCAGAAAAGTGAATCCAACGTACACGCGGGAGAAGGTGACGCTCATCACGGTCCATGTCCGCAGGGGTGACTACACCAGGTACATCCACGTGAAATTCAACCTAACACAGCTGGACAAACTGTACTTCCAACGTGCCTTCGATTTCTATAGAAAGAAGTAAGTGAATGGATTACCTTCTGTTGAAGACAAGTATCTTTCCTTATTGTGATGTAAAGTTATTACGTTATTCCTTCCTCACAGTCTCCTTGGCGTGGTTGGTACAGTTCAAAACAGGAGATAATGTTGTTACCTTAACTTTTCTGTTGGGTAAGTCTTTCAAGACAACGAACTGTCAATTCATTAGCTTGTTAGGTAAGCGTAGGATGTTATGTACTTTACTAAAGATCATATAACTTCGCCGGTGGCTCTCCAGACATGATCTAGGTTGACATCCTCACACCAACACCATCATCCCCACACTCAGTGGTACACCAGTACACTCACCAGTGGTACACCAGTACACTCTCCACCGGTACATCAACACACTCACCAGTGATACACCAGTACACACACAGGTGGTACACCAGTACACTCACCAGCGGCACACCAGTACACTCCCCACTGGTACATCAACACACACCAGTGGAACACCAGTAAACTCACCAGTGCTACACCAGTACACTCACCAGTGGTACACCAGTACGCTCAACAGTGGCATGCCAGTACAATATCCCGTGGTACATCAGTACATTCAGCAGTGGTACAGCAGCACACTCACCAGTGGTACACCAATACACTCACTAGTGGTACAACAGTACACTCACCAGTGGAACACCAGCACACTCACCAGTGATAAACCAGCATACTCACCAGTGATAGACCACCACACTCAACAGTGATACACCAGTACACTTAATAGTGGTATAACAGTACACTCACCAGTTGTACATCAGTACACTCACCAGTGGTACACCAGCACACTCACCAGTGGTACGCCAATACACTCACTGGTGGTACATCAGTATACTCACCAGTGGTACACCAGTACAATCACCTGTGGTGCACCAGTACACTCACAAGTGATACACCAGTACACTCTCCAGTAGTACACCAGCACACTCACATGTGGTACACCAGTACTCTCACCAGTAGTAAATCAGTACATCCACCAGTGGTATACCAGTACACTCTCCAGTGATACACCACGTTCATTCACCAGTGATACACCAGTACCCTCACCAGTGGCAGACCAGCACATTCATCAGTGGTACATCAATACACTCATTAGTGGTACAACAGTACACTCACCAGTGGTACAGAGTACACTCACTAGTGGTAATCTCCAGTGGTACGCCAGTACACTCACCAGTGGTACACCAATACACTCACCAGTGGTACATCAGTACACTCTCCAGTAGTACACCAGCACATTCACCAGTGCTACACCAGTACACTCGCCAGTGGTACACCATTACACTCTCCAGTGGTACACCAGTACACTCAGCAGTGGTACACCATTACACTCTCCACTAGTATATCAGTACATCAGCATTGGTACACCAGCACACTCACCAGTGGTACACCCATACACTCACTAGTGATACAACAATACATTCACCAGTGGAACACCAGCACACTCACCAGTGGTAGACCACCACACTCAACAGTGGTACAGTACTCTTACTAGTGGTACAATTGTACACTCACCAGTGGTACATCAGTACACTCACCAGTGGTACACCAGTATAGTGAACAGTGGTACACCAGTACACTCACCTGTGATACACCAGTACACTCTCCAGTAGTACACCAGCACACACCAGTGGTACAGCATTAGTAGTACAGCAGTGCATTCACCAGTGGTATACCAGTACACTCTCCAGTGATACATCATGTTCATTCACCAGTGATACACCAGTAACCTCGCCAGTGGCACAATAATACATTCACCAATGGTACACCAGTACACTCACTTTGGTAGACCAGCAAACTCACCAGTGGCAGACCAGCACATTCACCAGTGGTACGCCAATACACTCAGTGATACAACAGTACACTCACCAGTGGTACAACAGTACACTCACTAGTGGTACTCTCCAGTGGTACACCAGTACACTCACCATTGGTAAACCAACACACTCACCAGTGGTATATCAGTGAACTCACCAGTGGTACACCAGTACACTCTCCAGTGGTACACCAGTACACTCACCAGTGCTACACCAGTACGCCTATCAGTGGTAGACCAGTACACTCTCCAGTGGTACATCAGTACACTCACCTGTGGAGCACCAGCACATTCACCAGAGGTACGCCAGTACACTCTCCAATGGTACACCAGTACATTCACTAGTGCTACACCATTACACTCACCAGTAGTACATCAGTACACTCTCCAGTGGTACACCAGTACACTCACCAGTGCTACATCACTATACTCACCAGTGGTATACTAATACACTCACCAGTGGTACACCAGTACACTCACAAGTTGTACATCAGCACACTCACCTGTGGTATACCAGTACACCAGTGGTACATCAGTACATTTACCAGTGGCACATCAGTACACTCACCTGTGGTATACCAATATACTCTTCAGTGGTACATCAGTACACTCACCAGTGGTACATCAGTACACTCACCAGTGGTATACAAGTACACTCACCATTGGTACACCAGTACACTCACCAGTAATATAAGAGTATATTCGCCAGTGGTAGACCAGGACACTCAACAGTGTTAGACCAGCACACTCACCAGCGGTACACCAATACACTCACTAGTAATACAAAAGTACACTCACCAGTATTACACCAGAACACTCACCGGTGGTACACCAGTACACTCACCAGTAATACACCAGTACACTCACCAGTGGTACATCAGTACACTCGCCAGTGGTACACCAGTACACTCACCAGTGTAACACCGGTACACTCACCAGTGGTACACCAATACACTCACGAGTGGAACACTAGTGCACTCACTAGTGGTGCATCAAGACGCTCACCAGTGGTAGACCAAACTCTCCAGTGGTACATCAGTAAACTCTCCAATGGCACACCAATACACTCTCCAGTGGTACACCAGTATACTCACCAGTTATATATCAATACACTCTCCAGTGGTACACCAGAAGACTCACAGTGGTACATCAGTAAATTCACCAGTCGTATACCAGTACATTCACGAGTGGTACAACGGTACACTCACCAGTGGTGCACCAGTACATTCATCATTGGTAGATCCAACATACTCACCTGTGGTAGACCAGCACACTTACCAGTGGTCCGCCAATACACTCACTAGTGATATAACAGAACACTCACCAGTGGTACAACAGTACACTCACCAGTGGTACACCAATACACTCACTAGTGGTACATCATTACACTCACCAGTTGTACAACGGTATACTCACCAGTGGTACAAAAGTACGCTCACCAGTGGTACACTGGTACACTCACCAAATGTACACCAGTACACTCACCAGTGAGTCACCAAAACACTCTCCAGTGGTACACCAGTACACTCACCAGTGATACACCAGTACACTAACCAGTGATACAAACAATGCATTCATCAGTGGTACATCAGTGCACTCTCCAGTGGTACACCAATACATTATCCAGTGGTACATCAGTACACACATACCAATGGCACACCAATACACTCACCAGTGTTACATTAATACACTTACCAGTGGTACACCAGTACACTCTCCAGTGGTACACCAGTACACTCACCATTGGTACACCAATACACTCACCAGTGGTATACCAATACACTCTCCGGTGGTACACCAGAACACTCAAAAATGGTACATCAATACACTCATCAGTGGTATACCAATACACTCTCCAGTTGTACACCAGTACACTTACTAGTGCTACAACAGAACACTCACCAGTGGTACAACAGTACACTTACAGGTGATACACCAGTACAATAACCAGTGGGACACCAATACACTCACCAGTGGAACACCAGTACACTCACCAGTGGTACATCAGTACACTCACCAGTGGTATAACAATACACTCTCCAGTGGTACACCAATACACTCACCAGTGATACACTAGTACACTCACCAGTGGTACATCAGTACACTCACCAATGGTATACCAGTACACTCACCAGTGGTACAACAGTACACTCACCAAGGGTACATCAGTATACTCACCAGTGGTACACCAGTACACTGTCCAGTGGTACACCACTACACTCTCCAGTGGTACATCAGTTCACTCACTCGTGCTACACAGTACACTCTCCATTGGTACACCAGTACACTCACCAGTGGTACACGGTACACTCAAAAGTGATATACCAATAAACTCTCCAATGGTAAACAAGTACACTCACCAGTGGTACTTCATTACACTCACAGTGGTACTTCAGAACATTCACCAGTAGTATACGAGTACACTTACCTGTGGTATCATCAGTACACTCACCAGTGGTACACCAATACATTCTCCAGTGGTACACCAATACACTCACCAGGAGTGCACCAGTTCACTAACCAATGGTATCATCAGTACACTCACCAGTGGCACACCAATACTCTCTCCAGTGGTACACCAATATACTCACCAGTGGTACACCAGTACACTCATCAGTTCTACATCAGTACACTCACCAGTGGTACACCAGTACACTCACCCGTGGTACATCAGTAAACTCACCAGTGGTATACCAGTACCCTCACCTGTGATACACCAGTACTCTCACCAGTGGGACAACAGCACACTCACTAGTGGTACACCAGTACTCTCATCAGTGGTACAACAGTACACTCTCCAGTAGTTCACCAATATTCTATTCTCTACATTGGTAAACCAGCACACTCACTAGTGGTAGATCAGCACACTCACCTGTGGTACGGCAGTACGCTCATCGGTGGTACACCAGTACACTCACCAGTGGTACACCAGTATACTCTCCAGTGGCACACCAGTGCACTTACCAGTGGTACACCAGTACACTCTTGTGGTACATCAGTACACTCACCAGTGGTACATAGGTACACTCACCAGTGATACACCAGTGCACTCAACAGTGGTACACGCGCACAGTCACCAGTGGTAAACCAGTACACTCACCAGTGGTACATCAGTACACTCAACAGTGGTATACCAATACACCCTCCAGTGGTAAACCAGCACACTCACCAGTGGTACAACAGCACACTCACCAGTGGTACAACAGCACACTCACCAGTGGCACACCAGTACACTAACCAGTGGTACATCAGTACACTCATCAGTGGCATATCAGTACACTCACCAGTAGTACACCAGTACATTCTCCAGTTGTACACCAGTACACTCACAAGTGGTATACCAATACACTCTCCAGTGGTACACTAGCACACTCACCAGTGGAACAACAGCACAATCACCAGTGGTACGCCAGTACCCTTTCCAGCGGTACATCAGTATACTCTCCAAAGGTACACCAGTACATTCTCCATTGTACATCAGTACATCCACCGCTGGTATACCTGTACACTCACCAGAACATCAGTGTACTCACCAGTGGTATACCAATACACTCTCCAGTGACACACCAGTACACTCCCCAGTGATACACCAGTACACTCACAGTGGTATATCAGTACATTCACCAGTCATACCAGCACACTCACCAGTGGTACACCAGAAAATTCACCAGTGGTAGACCAGCAAACTCACCAGTAGTACACCAGCACACTCACCAGAGGTATACCAATAAGTGGTACATCAATACAATCACTAGTGGTACATTATTACACTCACCAGTGGTACAGCAGTACACTCACCAATGGTACACCAGCACAGTCACCAGTGGTACAACAGTACACTCCCCAGTGGAACATAAGTACACTCACCAGTGGTATACCAATACACTCTCCAGTGGTACACCAGAACACTTTCCTTTGGTACATCAGTACATTCACAGTGGTACATCAATGCATTCACCAGTGGTATACCAATACACTCACCAATGGTACATAGCACACTCACCAGTGGAATACTAATACACTCTCCAGTCGTACACCAGTACATTCACAATGGTACATCAGTACATTCACCAGTCATATACCAGTACACTCACCAGTGGTACACCAGTAACCTCACCAGTACACTCACCAGAGGTACATCAGTACATTCACCAGTGGTATACCAGTAAACTCACCAGTGGTACACCAGTACTCATCAATGGTACATCAGTACACTCACCAGTGGTACACCAGTACCCTCACCAGTGTTACATCAGTACACTCAACAGTGGTATGCAATTCACTCTCCAGTGGTAAACCAGTATACTCACCAGTGGTACAACAGCACACTCACCAGTGGTACAACAGCACATTCACAAGTGGTATACCCATACACTCACCAGTGGTACACCAGTACACTCATCAGTGCTACATCAGTACACTCACCAGAGGTACACCAGTCACTCACCAGTGGTACACCGGTACACTTACCAGTGGTGCACCAGCACACTCACTATAACAATCTTCCAGATATGTTCTGTATCATGATAGGCTGACCCCCTTTCGAGCACAGTGATGCAACCCTTGTGCATGACAGTGTGACCCTTGGGTGTGATGGACTGGTTTTGACCTGATCACTAAGGGTCAGGTAAATGGTCAGGCTATTGTGTCAATGGTCGTTCCGCTATCCTGAAAGGGTCAGATGGGGTAGTCAAAGCTGTCACATAAGTAAGACTGCTGAGGATGGGACCAGGAGGATAATTCCAGTACTCTCCCAAATGTTAGATAATCCAGAGTCTTTGACTTTAACAACTAAAGTATCAAACTGGGATTTCTCAACTGGTAACAACAATTGAAGCAAACTAAATGGTCTGACTGAAGAATGCTTTTTAAAGCAAATGATCCTTAATCAACTTGCGTCTATGTATCATTTGTTTCCCCTCCAACTATATATAGCTCTTCGACTAAATGACTTTCTGCCACTAAATGTTGTTCTATATCCACATGCTGAAATTCTGTACACAGGGAGATTCAATGCACATAAATATTGGTAAAGTTTTACTTGGCATGATTTCCTCATTAATGGTCTAGAGAGATAATTAAACATTTAATATGATTCCTGGTCATCACAACCATAACTTTTAATATACTCGATCCCTTGTTTACCTCTGGGCCCTCTCACTATAGTTGCAGTATTTCTTTCCTTTTAGGGTTTTCTAACCATAATCTTCCTGTCACTGCTAACTGGGCTCATTACATCGTATGATTGCCCTTAAAATGATAACTTCGGTACTTTGATTTGGATTAACTGTTCTCCTTGCACAGCTTTTATTCCTACTTTTTATGAAATCAGTGTTGCCTTGCTAGTTAGGATGCCTCCAGTTGTGCTGACCATATAGCAGAAGTGATCTTGGCAGGGATGAAATCTTACGTCCCTCCTTCTAATAAACATCTATCCAGTCATGGTTCAGTAGTTCTTTTTCTCATGTTTTTCGCATTAAGGACATAGCAGACTGAGAAATGACACCCGTCTCTTCTCCTGCATGTCATTCAGCTAGGAATTAATGCAAGGCTGTTCTTTGTGGTCAGCACACTATCAACAAAAGAAAGTAAGCTGACTCGGCCTCTTCTTTAAATGATAAATCTCTCTGAACCTCATACAAAAGTATTTCCAACAACTTCCGTAATTTAGTATTCCTTTCCCCTTTCCTGACCTCATCAGTTTATAGCAAACTCTCCAACTGATAGTCTTATTTTCCTCTACTTCTACTACGGATGTTTCCACTTCTAGTCTTCCCTCCCGGTCTCCTTCAAAACCTATACCTTCTCCCATATTTTCTTCTTTCAAGGCCTTCCAAGTTCTCTCCCAGCTACGGCTGAACAAGGTACGTGAACCAGATGACGCACTTCCGAGCCGTCTTCGATCCTTGCTTATGTACTCCGTCTTTATCTAAAATCCCAAACACGTCCTTCATGGACTCGTTCCTGGGTTCAGTTCACCCTTACGAAAGGAAACCTCTCTTAACCCTTCTACCTATCGTCCCACCATTTTCACTTCTGACATTTCCTAAGTTTTCGAACCTCGCCTCACCTTTCATTTTTCTGAACACTTAGAATCTCATTTCTACTTTTGGTCTTCCTCTGTTAAAGATTTCGGTGAATTTATTCTGTTGTGACTTTTGACACGTTGATAGTATGTGACACGGTGTGGTACAAATCTTTGGCTTTTCTGTTTCTCTTTCTTCTCATATTATTGTTTCTTTTCGATCGTTCCTCTGTAGTAGTCTTTCACGGAGCAACATCATCCTCTTATCAACAGTAGTGGCTATCAGTGTTCTGTCGTATTGCCCACCTTTTTTACTTTTCTCCATAAATGATCTTTCCCTAACCTCCAAACTTAACTACTCATACATCGACAACTCTACACACTTCAACTCACTTTCCCTCTCCTCCTCATTCCGATACGTGACCTATTTCCTCACTCTGAACATATTTCCAATTTTGATTCGGACCTATATAACATCAGGGAATGGGAGGCAGTAATGTAGTTAAATTCAACGATGCAAGAATGAAATTTCGGCTTATATCTCTTTCTAAATTTTACTTGTATTCTACCGTTCAGTTTCAAGACACTATAGGTCCACCTGGCAACAAGCTTACTGGTCGTAACCATATCCTCCGTTCTATCCTGAATAAAATCATAACGCCTGCTTCCTAGTGGCTGGAGGTGTTGTATTGGTACAATTATTATTCTTGCGAACAGCTATTCTGTATCTACAGTAGCTTCATTCACCCCTGTACGGAGGACTCCTACCTACTGTTCGTGTATCTAGGATGGCTTTTCTTCCACCTCTCTCGTATGGCGGTATCAAAAGCCTTATGCCTTATTGATACTTAAGGATCCAGAAGGATAGGGAGTTGGCCATTATATGCAAGGTCATACGAGGATGTAGTGGCAAGGAGTGGCCGACACTAAATGTTTACAAGCAAATTTGATATGTAACTTTTTGTGTTTTGTTTTGTTTTTCTTCTATATTGTCTTACTTTGTAGACGATTGTTCTGTAATATTATATATACAAATGATATGCACATGCTAATTCTGATCATATCATATCTATTTTCGACTATTCATGTTTGTAATCATTCCCGTCAGGCTGAATGAAAAATAATTTCGTTATTCATAACCAGTACAGTCATGAGAGTCATTTCAATAATTTAAAAGATATTACGTATACTGTGATACTGCGAGTTTGTGGAATGCCACGATAAATACCAATACAAATTTTCTGTATTTTCTCCACTGTTTCTGGTTATAAATTATTTTTGCGCATATATATGATGCATCAAATGATGCAAAAATGACTTTTTCTTTAAAACGGATGACGCATATGGTGTCATCGATAGGTGAGCGTTAAGTTTCTGAATATTTTGGATAATGCCATATGTGTCATCACAACTTAATAATGTAAGATGGTCGGATATATAGTATATATGCGTCAGCGGAAAGCCAGAACATAAACTCGCCTCCTCTCACCTTTCTCCAAAGCATTCCTTTCTGTATACCACAGCGCTGCTCTGCTCTCTGTTCTGTAGGTTTATTTTCCCAGTCACTGTTCAGTGCGTATACACCAGCCCCAGTGAAGTGAACTTGTCACTGAAAAGTACTACTGTAAATCTTCAGTTTTCGCCAAAATGTACTGCTGATGGCTGGACAGACCATCGAGCTCCCAGACATTAGTATATTACAAAATCCTTTAAAACAGGCATTATGTATTTTACTGTATATCAAAGATAATATTTGTGTATACCGTACATCTACTCAAAAAATCCATTTCAGAAACGAAAAGAACCCAACTTTTTCTTGACAATTCAGGTATCGTAAATCAAATGTGTGCGTGGAAAGCTGATCGATTCAGAATAATAAATGGGGCACCACAAGGCGCAGTCCAAGGACCCATTTTGTATATTACTTATATGTAATCTGGAAACCTGACTCGCCTGTAGAATTTTATTTTAAAGCCCCTCAGTGTGACACAAAGTGTAGAAACAAGACTGCCTTAGGATTTGAAGTGATGTAGACAAACTGTTGGAGTAGTCAGAGACAACAAATGAACTTCATTGTTGACAAATGCGACCTGATGATTTTTTTTTTTTTTTTACGTTTAAGGCTCCAGTCACGGACAAAAGTCCACATCAAGGCAGGGCCTTATTTGAAATATAAAGAGAATCAAGAAACGGAAAAAGAAAAGACAGAAAAAGTATTTAGGAATTTTTGAGAAAGTGAAAGACCTGTCTTTTGAAATTTGCCAGGTCATAGTTATTGGTAGAGACATGAGAAGGTAGAGAGTTTTGATGAGATATATTGATCACGAGTATAAAAATGCTCGGTAAGCCATCATTAGCAGTACCAGGAGAAAAAAAAATGGAGTGATAATCAATAACGACTTAAAATATGGAAAGCAAAGACTAACTGCAAACAACGAAGCAATGTCAGGTTTCATAGGTAAAAGTGTAAACTATAAAGTGACGGTCACAATACTCACTCTACTAAGCCCTGTTCAGGCCTGATTTGGAATATGGAGTTCAACTCTGGTCAACAAATTTGATCAGAGACAGAGAAAAGACACAAAATAAGATATGGAGAGGAACAAAAAAAAAATTCCATCGCTCAAAAGTAAGCCTATTAAAGAGACGCTCAATGATAGTAAGCTGTCCAGTTTCCCTGGTCGGATGAACAGGTTTGAGGTACTCAAAGGACTTCTACCTTACACTTGAGCTTGATTAGCCAGAAATGTCCCTTTTTTCAGCACATAACACAACAGTTTCATCACGACAGCAGAAATTTACAACACGAAATCACGTATGGAATCAAAATGTAGGGCATGTGATACCAATATGGGTAAGAACTTTTCCAGCTGCAGTTTCAGAATATTAGAATAGACTACCATCAGATAGATGTTAATGCGATGACTTTCATTACCTTTACAAAATCACTAGATAAATTATCAAATAATACCAGCTGTCAGTAATAAGTCTATTCTTGACGAATAATCATATTTTTTACAACATAATTTCAACATCATTTTTTCCAGATTTGAACCTTCTCCCTGGAGTATCCAGCTTCAGAAATTGAATACGTTAGTATTCCCATTCACACTTTACCATAAAATTTCCATATCAGCATAATCTTTCTGTACTCCTTGCTGCTCTTTCTAACCCTCTTTACTGCTGGTTATCAAGCCATAGAGAGTTGTGAAGGGGGAAGTGCCTTCTGCTTTACTGTCTTGTCTTTGTCAGAGTAAGATCAAGATTCCAGGATACTATTTTGGACTTTCAGAAAATTCCCTCGTGATTTATGTTCAGGCTTCCTGCTACCTGTCCTTCCCATGCATTGGAGGTGTGTTATCAGTAGCCTGGGTCTAATGCTCAGTGGGATCCCTTCATTTACAATACCGGAAAAGACTGTATCATGTCTCTTCATACTCTGGTACTGCAGAAGATTCTGTTACGATTTAAACTGACAACTAAGATAATCTAAAGCCTCTGAATATTTTCTATCATTATCTCTCTTTATCTGCAACTATTCACATCCATTCTCCTGTAAATAGATCAGCAAATAATATCTATAAGACCTGAACAAATGCGAGTATGCACAGGTGCAAGGTATATCCAGCTGTGTAACATGATTAGTAATATGGTCAAACAGTGAGAACAGTAACTCCTGTAAACATATTTGGCTGGACAACCTTATACCGTACCTAGCCAGGGGGTTGTTTGCTCAGTTTTGTGAAGAAATAAACTATCTGGGTCATATAATTACCGAGGTTGGAAGAGATGAAAATAATATAAATTGGAATTTTACAAGATAAGAACACCAACGGTAAAACTTTAAGTAGGAATTTTTCTTCATAAAGGACTGATGTCAAAATTATTTTTATCTAGGCGACTGATGTCCTTTTACGGTACTATAAAAGATGCCACTATAGTATGCGGTCTACCACGGTATCAAACACCATAGCATGCGGTCTACCTCATTTACTACCTTACTTAACATAACCTAACCTAACCTAACCTAACCTAAGTTAGGTAGTAAATGAGATAGACCGCATGCTATAGTGTTTGATACCGTGGTAGACCGCATACTATAGTAACACCCTGTAAGACTATTATAAGTCCATTACTACCAAGCAATCGCGGACAGGTAAAGGGTCTGCCATATCAAACTTTTCAAGCTTATGTTTTCATTCCCTTTGTTAACCAATCTGCTGGATTTCCCTCTCTCTGATAAGAAATACCTTGATATTTAACACTAAAGCAAAAAACTGTAAATTCAAGTAAAACTGTGAATGTAATGCTCTGGCAGACAGACTTTGTTCTCAGTGTACAGGTGGGCATCAGCCTAATTTAAAACCTGTTCACTGAAGTTAAGTGCAAGAAAGCCTTACATCTTGTTTACCGCTCACATATGGATAGCGCTTTGGTGTTTATTACTATCGTTCGTATTACAGCTCGATGAATATCATCATTAATGGTGTCTTCTTGGACAGGGTGGTGAACCCAGTGTTTGTTGTGGTGAGCAACGACCACCCCTGGTGCCGCAAGTTCCTGCACGGCCGGGACGTCATTGTGGCTGGTGAGTATTATAAAAGCAATATATGGTAACTGAAGGCTGGTTCAGTGAGCAAATATGAACAATATAGCTTGCTGTCCAAGTGAACGTGATTGTCAGTGAATTGACAAGTATTTTTTGTAATGCAACTCCTAACGAAAGGAAATTATATATTTTTTTTTAAATGCTGTTCAACTAAGAAGAAAGAGAGAATCATATTTCTAAAACGCTATCGCTGTAAATTTAAGAGTGGAAAACATTTTTGAAGCCTGCACAATTATTACCGTATTTATCATAACACTTTGTGAGCTCAATCTTCATGACGTCACAAGTTTCGAAGTGGAGGCATCTTTACGGTTGGTTAGTTGCGAATGTTAGGGTTATTAGGGCCGTCAGAGTCAAGCTACATCCACTAATCGAAATCTTAACACCGCTTCAATTGTTAACTCCAAAACCACATACTACTCACTTTTTC
The DNA here is from genome assembly GCA_038088735.1 of Panulirus argus. Classification (NCBI taxonomy): domain Eukaryota; kingdom Metazoa; phylum Arthropoda; class Malacostraca; order Decapoda; family Palinuridae; genus Panulirus; species Panulirus argus. Next base: position 19,956 of record JAYMFT010375354.1, read on the forward strand.
ATGCACAGTAAAATATTAGTGTGAATTATGGAACTGTTTATCCCTTTGTTTACATTAGTAAAAATAAAGTTTACTGGACCACATCGATCAGTCAATATAATTGATTTAGTTTTTCATTCACTATCCTTCCCATATCTTAAGTTACTAAAGGGGAGGTAATATGACTGTGTAATCATAAACTCCAGGTCCACATGATGCTGCCAACTATCGCCACAAGCAAGCCAATCGCTGAGTTGCCCACCTGGTTCAACCTCAGATTAACTTTGCCAACCAGCCTGCAGATAATACTGACACGATTTCCGATCCAACAAACTGTATCATTTCAAAAGCTTACAATTGCGTATCAGTAACGCATTATGCATCATATGCCCTGGAAATTCATTAAATATCGATTTTGAGTCAGTATATGCGTTACAAAGTTCAAATGATCAGCAGGACCTTAATGGTAAATACATTGCAAATTACTGGTTTTGGTCAAGGGCTTTTCCATGAGTTATACAGAAAAATATAAACTAAGCACTAAAGATAACTAATATACTTGCAATCATTTTAACCTTTTGAATCCCTGAAAAGGAAAAATAAATGTATATCATGTACATATAACTTTCAGTCATTTACGTTGGTGAATAATGTAACAACCTTGTCCGTTTCACCCCCTCCCAAAACAACGGCATGGGTATGTAATGACTCAATTTTCTTTACCTACAAAAGCAGAAAAATATGTTTCATCGAACAAAATTTCCCCCAATTATTACTGGCAGCTGTTTTAATGTTCTCAAATATCCCATTCATTGAAAACTAGTAGCCGCTTTCGTAATAAACTTACTACTGTACAACATCTGTATTCAGTTTATGGACAATATTTATGAACTGAATCGAACATCCAATTAACTTAAAACCCGTTTCGTTTGCTGAGATACAATGTGTTCTGATATACCACTCTTGTTTTTGTGCATGTTTTGGACGCACACCTGGTTTTGCTGGGGGGTATGATTACTGTTGGTGATGATGGAGGAGTAAGTGGCGGTGATACTAGTAGTGAATTAACTGTTAGTGATATTAGACGTGTAGTGGTGGTGATTTTGGAGGCGAGGACAGTGTTAATGATACTGGATCTGTGTGCGCCTTCCCCCCCCCCCCATACCTCTCCTCAGTTGAACACCATCTGTCTA